>CAJQZJ010001511.1:23425383-23492741 GCA_907164525.1 Lophiomys imhausi
GCTGTGCATACTTACACATGTGTAACAGGCTGTTTAGGTGCAGGCTGGGCATACCTGTACACATGTGAAACAGGCTGTTTAGGTGCAGGCTGGGCATACCTGCACACATGTGTAACATGCTGTTTAGGTGCAGGCTGTGCATACCTACACATGTGTAACAGGCTGTTTAGGTACAATCTGTGTATACCTGCACACATGTGTAACAGGCTGTTTAGGTGCAAGCTGTGCATATCTGCACACATGTGTAACAGGCTGTTTAGGTGCAAGCTGTGCATACCTACACATGTGTAACAGGCTGTTTAGGTGCAAGCTGTGCATACCTGCACACGTGTGTAACAGGCTGTTTAGGTGCAGGCTATGCATACCTGCACACATGTGTAACATGCTGTTTACGTGCAGACTGTGCATACCTGCACACATGTGTAACAGGTTCTTTAGGTGCAGGCTGTGCATACCTGCACACATAAGGGTGCTGCCTGTGAGATGGGAGCTAGAAGCCTCATTAGTTCCTTTCTCTTCATGTGAATAGGCGTGGTTATTGTCATAGATGGTTCAGGCTTAGGAAACTCATAGCACCTCTGGGCTACAGAGATATGATTAACTCTGTTCTTGGTCTATCCCAAGCCACCCCTGTGCCAGCATGACCACCTTGATAGGCAGTTATCTCAGTGGCCAGGGCTATAGTTTAAAACTTTTCACTTCACACTGGAAACTGGACCATCCTGCGTTCGTGCTTTGTGTTTGGGGTGTCAGGAAGATGACGTGCCTTTGATAGTGAGAGGGAATCTGTGAGGAGAGAGCTCCCACCACCATTGTCCTGACATAACAGAAACAGCTCATTTTAATTCACTAATGCAATGGGTCTGGTATTGAAGTCTCTGGTACAGGATAGACCTGGGCTCACACTTGACCTTCGCATCTGGTTGTGTGGCTGGGAGAACACATACGCCATCTGGAGTCCCTCCATCAGGGAAGGTCAGTAGCATTCTGGAGCACTGGCCTGCCCTATGGCGGGCGTGTCAGTGGTGGTCCTAGTCTCGACACACGAGATGTGATCCATTCATACTGCCCCATGTCCACTGGTATGGACTTTTACCCCAGGCCCCTCTGGCCATCAGCATTGGTGCTGATGTGTCCAGCACAGCCTCCTTTTCCTGACCACTCCAGGGCAAGTGCTGGACTCCCTCCCCCCATGTCTCTGCTTTGGCTAAGATGGAATTTTCATTTCAGTGGGCACTCCAATTTTTCTGAACAGCTAGCTATTCAAAGCAAGGGAAACCTTTTATGAGCTGTAATCTGCGTGTGTGCTTGGCAGCCCACCCGTGGAGCCTGCTTTGAGGTGGCTTCCCCTGTCCCGAGCTCACTGCTCCACACCAAAAGTGGCTCATCACTTTGAACAGCTGGGGCCTGAGTTAGGCATGAAAACGTATTTAGATAATCCCACCAGGCATTCTGTTCCAGATCTGAGTGGCTCCATAGGTCATGATGCTTCCCAACTCTAGCTTGATATTGTCAAAGGAAAATGAAGCAAGAGAGCACTGGAAAGTGTCAGATAGTTACTGAGTCACCGAGGCCCTGAAGTTGCACATGGTGTGGCATGAGCACAGATGATAGCTAGGCTCACCGCAGACCACTGTGGGGGCAGGGTGCGAGTAGTAACAGAAGCACAGTGTTTCCTGGCAGACTTCACGGCTTCTTTGTAAGCAGTACATCATGTCCTATTCTAGCTCTATGAGCTAATCAGTCCTTTTCCGCTCTGACTCTCCAAAGCCCAGAGAGGCAGTGTCCCACTTCCAGCAGGAGTGATCTCCGGTAGCCCATGGCAAAATTTTGGACTAACAAATATTAGCTCCTAGATGGCTATGCATATACACTTTGTGCCTGTGTGTGTGTGTGTGTGTGTGTGTGTGTGTGTGTGTGTGTGTGATGAAACCCAGGACCTTATACATTCTGAGCCAGTTCTCTGCTACTGAGCTGCACCCCAGTTCCCAAATAGCTCTCAAATCATTTTCTCCTCCTCAGTCTAGAGGGCCAACTGCTGCGCTGGCTTCTCCCTTTCCACGTCACAGGGGCACCATCATCAGAAAGTGCCATCAGGCAGGTTGTAACTGATGACTTTCTTCTCCAAGGTGGGGTTCCCTCTGGGTCAAGCCAGAACAGTCCTCTCCAACTTGCGCATGTGTGTTTCCTCCAAGTTTTCATCTCTCTGGTGATTCTCTCACTTGCTCCAGGCCTAGTGAGGAAGAAACCCCACCCCTCCCTCTAAAATCCTCATCTTTATTTCCCGATAAATAGGCTTAAGTCATTTTACCAAAGCTAAAGCTGCTACTCACCAGTTTCGAACTTTCCTTATCCATCATATTAGTTTCAAATTCCTCATGGTCATGTCTGGGGCCCACAGAAAACTACTTACCAGGAAGCAAGGCCCTTAGGGGTAGAAGGAACATACTGGAACCTCAAAAGGCCCTGGGGGCTAGGAGGGCTTCCTGAGGAAAGTGGCCTCAGCTGAGCTTTGAAGGGTGAGGTGAGACTGTTCTAGTCCTGGGTCGTGGTCTGGGCATGGGGGGGGGCAAACTTCAAGCACAAGATCAGACACGGAAGAGTCCTCACTGTGAGAGCAAGAGGCTCAGGGTGGGGGCGAGAAAGGGAGAATTAAGAGCATAGCATGACCTGAAGAACTCCTTCACTCCCTACAATCCTGACCATTTCAAAGACAGCCAGAAGCCTTTGAAGAGTTTCACGTGCTGTTTCATGCGTCCTGACTTTTATGTGGAGCTGCACTGAGTTCAGAGTAAAGGGTAGCACAAGTGTGTTTCCCTGCAGCTGCCGTGGTGGAGGTTCAGGGGAGCAGTGTTAGGAGGGGAGAAGCAGGCGTGGCTCCCCGGCCGGGAGGAGCTGCAGCAGGCTCCGGTTTGGAAGTCCTATGGATGGAAACACAAGTCTCAGATCTCTTGGGACCATGCCTCACATCACCTGGAAAATCAGGAAGTTTTAACCCAGCCAACCTCAGTCTTTCTAAACTAAAGGTCTTGAGGTAAGATTCCCTTTCATGTAGGAGCATGACTAAAGCTGGGCGATAAAAAGGAGCATCTATGGAGAAGAAAGAAACTGTGGGAAGATGATGAGCTGAGACACTGAGTTGTTTTGGATTTACTGCAGTGAGAGGTATTTGACTGGTCTCTGTGCTATGATACAAACATAACCATATCTTTGGAAGAGGGAGTCTCAACTGAGGAATTGTCTCTATCAGATTGGCCTGTGGGCGTGTCTGTGGTACATTTTCCTGATTGTTGCGGGAGGGCCCAGCCCACTGTGGACAGTATCATCTCTGGACAGGTGGTCCTGGGGTGTATAAATAAACAGACTGAGCAAGTCAGGAAACAACGACACTCCTCCTTGGTTTGTGGTTCAGTTCCTGCCTCTAAGTTCCTGCCCTGAGTTCCTTAAGTGATGAACTATGATTTAGTCATGTAGGCCAGATAAACGTCCCCGGAGCTGCTTTTGGCTGTGGTCTGTATCATAGCAATAGAAAGTAAACCGAAACAGTTTGCTTTTGAAGTGCAGAGAATCCACATCAAAATCATGTTAAACCTACTCCGAGGGCAACTAGACATCCCTGAAGAAGCAAAGGCAATGCCAATGGGATAACACACAGTTATTTCTAAGTTAGAAAGCAGTTGCTACGTTATACCCAGATTCCTATTACATCACTCAAAACTTCCAGCATACAGTCAGAAATTACTAAACCTGTAAAGGAGAGGGGGGAGGGAGAAGGACTGAGGGAAGGAAAGGGAGAGAGGGAAAAGGGAAGGGAGAGAACAGAAAGGAGAGAGAGAGAGGGAGAGAGAGAGAGAGGGAGAGAGAGAGAGAGAGAGAGAGAGAGAACTATGGATAGACTGATAGACTGGACCACAGCTTTCAAACAACCAATGTAAATATACGCAAGAACCTAAAGACAGTCATGATGGGCAGCATGTGGGAGACTCAGCAGTAAATGGAAGGAATATAAAACATCATGCTTATCTTAGAAAGGAAATGTGTACAATGAAACAGATACTAGATAAACTTCACAGCAGTTTGCAAACTACAGAAGGAAGACTGCAAACACAAACCCAGAATTTCTCAATCTAAAGAACAGAGAAAAATGGCGAAGAAAAGAAAAAAAGCCAACACCATGAATGGGATGGTGTGAAGTACGCTAACACACCTGCCTTGGAGAGCAAGAGGAAGAGAGACTAGAGCAAAACACATGCACAGAGACAGACAGACAGACAGACAGACAGACAGACAGACAGACACACACACACACACACAGGCACACTCACACACAGAGACAGACAGACACACACATACAAAGATACACACACCACCATCAAAATATTTCAGTGAATAAAAGAAGCCCAGAGAACCTCATTCAGGATAAATACAGAAGCAATTGGAAGACATCATCATCAGACTGCTAAAATCAAACCTAGCACACAGCCCTGGAGGAGGGGCACCACTCCCAGACCATGACACAGCAGCAGCTGGTTCCTTCCTCACCAGACAGAACAACCATCCAGAATGCCCAAAGAATAGAGTGGGTAATAAGAGGAGAGTGAGGGGACAGAAGGATGGTACAAGTATAGGAGGAAAGGATGGATGGAGGAGAGTGGGGGATGGGAGGAGAGGGAGTGGGTGGGAGAGAGGACTGGAATGTGGTGAGGGACAGGTGGAAAGAGTGGATAGGAAGAGAGGGCATGATTGAAAGAATGTAGGGGAATGGAAGGAGGAGGGGCAGGAAGAGCACAGGAGGACTGGAGGAATGCCGAAACCATCACTGATCTCATGGGCATTGGGAGGAAACCTCAACAGGAGTGTGGAAGGGGTGGAGCCCAGAACCTGATGATTTACCTGACCATTGGAGGCTGCAGAGGGCCACCATGTCTGCAGGGGGCTCTCCAAAAGCAAGAGAGAGGGGGCACAGGAGAGGGAAATGGAAGCAACTTCACACTTTCAGAAAAGTAAAACTAGAGCTGTATAATTTTTCACAGAAGAAACCCTCAATGCCCCAGGGACTTAATGTGTATTTCCAGACTACTGGTTTACCTGCCAGGGGCATCAGTGTGAATGTGTGAGCTCTAGCTAAACTTCCTGTTCCTGCTTGCCCATTCCTCTGCTGAGGAAAGATAAAAGGGAAACAGTTCTCTCATTGGGAAGTCACAAAGGCAGGGAGCTTGTCTTTCCTGGCACAGCCCTTCTAGAGGGCAAAGCCCAGAAGAAGAGATCTATACATAGAGTATCATCGGCCTGCCTAGGGGCAGACCAGCCACTGTCATGTGCCATTGGTCTTACATCATATGATCATCCTGATCTTTGCCATTGTTCTTCCAGCTGCTTCTTGTCCAGAAATATCCTTGCAACCTTCTAAACACCGTCTTGGCCTGAGCCACAATAACAATGTCTTTTAGTCTAATTTAATGTCAACAGACCTTGGACCTACTTCTCTGCAGCACAACAGCTCTTCTCCAACTTTCCCACAAAAGACCTTAAAACCATGCACTTTGCTGTTCCTGGGTGGCTGAGCTGATCTTCAGTCCTGGTACTATCAGTGGTGTTAATATCAGTGTGTTGATAAACCTCTAACTTACAGGGTTATAAGATGCCCTGGGTCAGGAATCCCACTGTCTACTCCCTCCCTCAAACCAAACACTTATATTAAAATCCAATCTACCTTAATATTTGATTCAGACAAGAATTATCAGTGCATGTCGAAATGAACAGTAAAATGCTGAGGGACAAGGCAAGTGGCTGCACAGATACGTGTTAGTGGCATGATGGTGACAAATGATAGTTCAGAGTGAAGAAAATCCTCACACCCATTTGGGGTCAACCAGGTCAGCTGTCTAGGACTCAATGACACATCCTGAATCTGAGCATGAGGCTCAACGAAGGGACAGATACAAGATACTCCATGTACACCTAAAACTGTATGTTGTGAAAAGAATGGGGAGGAGGAGGAAGAAGGAGGAAAAACAACTCTGAGAAATTGCTGTCTAAATTGTGCCCGTGAGATGGCTCCCTCCCTTCTGTCAAGCCTGACGACCTGAGTTCAGTCCCCAGAAGCCACATTGTGGAAGATGACAGACAGCTGATTCACGCTATCTCTCTCTCCCTCTCTCTCCCTCTCTCTCTCTCTCACACACACACAATGTCTAGCCATGTGTATGTGTCCACATGGCTATATTTTTATTTAAATTGTTTTTAAATTGAAGGCAGCCTTATACCTGAATTTTTGTTTTGTTATAAAACAACAGTGGGAGAGGGGACAGTGAAGTGAATTGCACAGATTCTCTTGAGTTTGTGCTATTACCAAGTCATTGTTAGCATCCTGGTTCTAATATCTGCCTGAGAGTGTGTAAGAATGTTTTTATTTTTTCAGGAATTAATGTTGGCATATTTAGGGGTACAAGGTACCACAGCTGTAACTTTACCTAAGTGTGTTAGAGTAAGAAGATTAAAAATGTTCAAGTATAAACATGCACAGATTATATGCAGAATGTGAGATGTTAGTTGACACTTTGTGGATGGGTGGAGAAACTCTAGTGACACAACCTTACAAATTCTTTTGTGAATCTCAAAATAAAATTTTCTTTTTGAAAATAAATAAAATAAGAGGGGAAAGTGTCGCGTCCCCCTCGACCAGCAAGGATGACGCAACTCACAAAAGCTCTTCTCCAGCAGTTTATTCAGGTCGCTTGAAAACAGTCTTCCGAATAATGGGGCAGACCCAACCCACAGGCTAAATACTAAATGAACAGCCAATCAAGTAAAGCCACGTGGTGCTATCTTAGAGGCCCACGTATGCGGAAGCAAGCCAGATCAGCGGTCTTAGCCAAATATGGACTTGTTTACCACTGAGAGCGCTCACCGTCGGGCTGGTGGAAGGCGGAAACCGGCGCCATCTTTAAGGCGCGGCACATCGCAGCTCTCTACAGTTCCTCCTTTTTTTTTTTTTTTTTTAAAGTTGGTAGAAGTCCCTGGAAAGGCTACGTAATCCCCCTATCTGGGGATCTCACGGTGGGCCTGAGCCTGTAGGAGGGCGGTGCTCAAACTCTTACCCGTCTCTGGGTCAGCCTCCCCACTCGGGACTGCCCTGTCTTAGGTGGCTGAGACTTACCCGTCTACTCCGTCATTGACTTGCCAGACCCTAATATCCGTGGAACGAATACCTCAGTGGGCAGGGACTATGCTCAGTGAAGATTTAAGGCTTCACGGCAGCGAGCCATGCCTGAGGGGACTGGCCTGCCTCAATGGCGACAAGGGCTTGTATAATCATGGCTGCATTTTGTGGCTCTCATTTTGTAGATGCACCATAGGCAAACCAGACAGACTAGTATCATCAGTATCGCCAAAGAGCCTATGCCCGCCCACTCCTTAAGATGATCCATAGCCGTCTGTATCCAGGAAGTCAAGCCAGTAGCCAGGCTCAGATCCACCCGAGTGGAATTGATGTGGACGATTGTCGCTCTCAGCTCTCTCATCAAATTTTCAAATTCAGCCGACCAATCCTGTAAGAGGAACTTTGACAATTGTCTAGACAAATTAGCAGCCTTTGTAAAATTTTGATACTGCACGGAAGTAACACACAAACCTTGCATTTTCCACTCACACCCCAATTGTGCTAGTTGCCAAAGAGAATCAATCTGTTCTTGTATTAAATCTATGCGTTGATTAACTATCATAAGGCCTCCTTTGAGATGAGAATTCATAGAGGTCTGAGTATCCAATGCCTGTGCCACAGTGGCTGAGATGTTATTCAGGGCATTGGCAGTCTGTATAGAACTAGACAAGGCAATAGCTGAGGCAGTAGCTCCCACAGCAGCAATAGTGATGGCAGTAACAATAGCTGCAGTGATGCCAAAATCTCTTTTAAACCTGAATAGCATCATGGTATTAGGGGCCTCTACAGGAACTGGTACATATGGAGGCATTCTAGTCACCACAGCCACAGGAAAGGCTGTGGCATTCCAGCATAGGGCATAAAAACATATGCCCGGAGTGCATACTAATTTTTATTCACCCAAGGATGCACTCTCATTACTTACAATCCACAGAAAAGGAGGCCAGAGACATACTGGCGAAGCTGAAAAGGTCTTATTGCGGTAAGAATGAAACAAAGAATTAAATTCCTCCCCCAAGCATAATGACAGGTCCCAAATCCATATAGCTACCATTTGCTCCACACACCTGAGCCGGATACCCAGTTTGTTGTTGAGCATATCGACCTTGCCCAAGAAGCATGTCCACATCCCAGGCTGGGTTTCCTGCTGCACGATTAGCAGCAGCTTGTTCATTAGCAAACTCAATCAAGAAAGCCTTCCAATCTAAATACTGTCCAGAGGACAGGCAGGCACGTGCCAAGCTCATCCAGTCACTAGGAGTCATGCAATAATGACTAAGAGCTTCCACCTGAGCTACAGTGAAAGCAGCATTAATCCCATAAGTGTGGACAGACTCAGCGAGTGCTTTAATTACCTTAAAATCAAGAGGTTCATGATAACGATTTCCCCCTCCATCCTGAAAGACAGAGTAGTACAGCTCATGTTTCACTTCCCTCCAGACATTTGGACAGAATGACCGCCCACTAGGATCACTCGGAGGGGAAGTCTCATTATATGAAGGCGGCACCAGCACAGGCGGCCCCGGACCTGAGGGCTCTATCCGGGTACAGTCAGAACTCTTCCTCAAAGATGACTTCTCCATTTCCTTTGTTAACATTTTAAGTTCCTCTTTAGACTCTGAGCTATCCTCTTCCAAAGTATCTTTCCCAGATTTGACCGAGTGCTCCTCTTTTAACTGCTCTAATGCCTCTTGTCCCTTTTCCACGGCCTTGTAATATCTCTGATCTCCTAAACAACTACGAACAAGTCTCCAAATAGGCCGTGCTCCTCCCTGCAATGTACCTTGCTCCCAGGCAAAATCTAGATCTCTCCCAAGCTTATCCCAGCAACTGATAAAGGCCAGCAAGGCTAGCATTCGCTCCATTTCTGTGAGGCACTCTCTGCTTTCCTCACCTTGCTCTGCCAGTTGTGTCTTCTACTCGTCCGAATCACGGAACTTTATTGCTCCCTCCCAGAGACCTTATTGCCTCTTTACCGAGGTCCTTATTGCTCCCTCCCGGAGACCTTATTGCCTCTTTACCGAGGTCCTTATTGCTCCCTCCCGGAGACCTTATAGTTCGCAACTTCCCGCGAAACTTTACCTTTTGTTCTCAATCTCTGCGAAACTTTACCTTTTGTTCACAATCTCCGCGAAACTTTACCTTTTGTTCACTATCTCCGCGAAACTTTACCTTTTGTTCGCAATCTCCGCGAAACTTTACCTTTTGTTTGCTATCTCCGCGAAACTTTACCTTTTGTTCGCTATCTCCGCAAAACTTTATTGTCCTAATTTATCCCAGGAACTTACCAGCGCTGGCCCTGACTGCAGGAGTTCTGAGTCTTTTTTGGGTCCCCTTATGGGCCACCACTTGTCGCGTCCCCCTCGACCAGCAAGGATGACGCAACTCACAAAAGCTCTTCTCCAGCAGTTTATTCAGGTCCCTTGAAAATAGTCTTCTGAATAATGGGGCAGACCCAACCCACAGGCTAAATACTAAATGAACAGCCAATCAAGTAAAGCCACGTGGTACTATCTTAGAGGCCCACATATGCGGAAGCAAGCCAGATCAGCGGTCTTAGCCAAATATGGACTTGTTTACCACTGAGAGCGCTCACCGTCGGGCTGGTGGAAGGCGGAAACCGGCGCCATCTTTAAGGCGCGGCACATCGCAGCTCTCTACAGGAAAGCAATTGTAACATAGTGACAAAAACCCAAAGCTATCACCCCACACTGTGGGGCTTGTTGAGTCTCCTGGAAACTGTATCCAAAGCCAGGCCTCTAAGGTCAGCGGTAATTTACTGACAGTGATAAAAGCAGGATTTTGAAGGCCTCTCCATGACAAGTCGAGCAGATCTTGGGATGCTTTCTCTGCGAATTGGAACCTCAGATACAGGGGCTGTTCAGTCTGTGTCCCAGGTGGCTGTGGTATGATGTGCTGTATAATGCTCAGTGTGAACAACCGGGTCACTTCACACCAGTCTACTCAATGTACTGGGTGTCTCCAAATGGCTCCTAACATCTTGCCCTGCCCCATTCTCACATGCAGCCTATGGCATCTTCCATCTTGATACAGTTATCCATGGCTGGTTGGAATGCCCCATCCCAGGTCCTGGCCACAGGCTCAGACTCTACTGACCTCTCCAATAAGTAGAAGGTGAAACACAAACCTGGTGAGGCCTTAGCTCTGAGGCATGGCACGAGATGTCGGGTAAAATGAAAATCCTGGAATGATGTCTTACCAATAAACCTTTATTGAAATGTAGTTCAGATGCAACTACACACCAAGATATCATTGCTGGTGAGGTTGTTTACATGCATGAACAGCCTCTGCGGCCTTCCTAAGATGGCTTTGGGTGAGGAAGAATGTTTTCCTCTGCCAGGGATGAGATGGTGGAGCAGGCCTGTTTCTGGCGGTATTGCTTATAATATATATTTTCATTTTGCTCTCAAGCAGAGCAAATAGATTTTTGTAAGTGAGTGACCTCACGGATTAGCTGTGTTATTTGTGACTTAGTGAAGCAGTCAGTTGAAATATTGAAAATGTTTTCCCAACTCAAACTGATTCCAATGCCTCAGCTGCAACATGGTGCCGTCCAGCTGATGAATAATAAGCGCGCACCCTCTGCAGCTGGGAGGAAAAGGCCGGCCTTCCCTCAAATGCTTCTCTTCAGAGAGCTGCTTGAAGACACTGGGCAACAGTTCCTCTTGCTGGTTGTGACAGTGCCTAGCCGTGGTTCCAAGTTTCCTTGCCAGCTCCACCATCATTCTCACTAAGCTTACAGTTCAGAAGAGTCAGTGCAGGCAACTCTAGGGATGGAGGGACGTGTGCCAGAGTCCTGACCCCTCACTGGCCAAGGACAGTGAGGAGGAACCTAAACCTGTGACCTACTGCCCAACCCATCACCTCTTCTTTGCCTCGATTCTCTCTCTCTCTCTCTCTCTCTCTCTCTCTCTAACACACACACACACACACACACACACACACACACACACACACACAGTAGCTTAAGGAGGAAGAGTTTGTTTTGGCCCAGCCTTTTAGGGGATGCAGTCTATCAAACCAAGGCAGGAACATGGAGTGACTAGTCACATTGCATCTGCGGTAAAGAAGAGATAGGTGAGAACTGGTACTCACCTCCATTTCCTCTTTTTCCATCTTTAATTCAGTCTAGAACCCCAGCCCACGTTCTTCCCTTTTCAGTTAAAGCTCTCTGGAAAGGCTCTCAATGACATAGTCAGAAATATGTCTACTTGGTGATTCTAAATTCAGTCAATTTGATAATAAAGATAAACCATCACAGCCCTGTCCCTCAGATTTTAAAAAGTAAAAGCTTCTGTTGAGATGTTAAACCTGGAATGATAGATAATTGAACTGGAAGATACCAATCTCTAAGCAAGATTCTCTTGTTTGTTATATGACAACGACAGCCTATGTCTACCTGAAAATTTTAAGGTATTTGAACACCTACCTGGGGTATGTAATATGCTTCAGTTTTCAGTGAAGTTTTATATTTTTGCAGAAAAATTGAGCAGTAGTTACAGGGAGTTCCCAGGTATCCTGGCTCTCCCACACCTACCCTGACACCGTTTCTCCTGTTAAATCTGTCTGCATTAGAGACACTGATAACATAGCTGAGGAGATACCACCTGCTCTTTCAACATTGCAGCCCCACTTGGTGTTGATTTTTTTTGTGAGACTTTATGAGTAAGTAATGACATGTATCTACTACTATATGGTCCCACAGAATAGTGTCACTGTCCTAGGAATCCTCTGTGCTCCACCAGTGATCTTTTCACTATCTCCCCAGTCTTGTCCTTCCCGGAGTGTCAGAGCTAAAATCACTTAGCTTGCCGCCTTTGCAAAATAGCCCCTGGCACTTACCGCTATGCGTGTAAGGCACCCACCTCTGAGTCTTATCATGACTTGACAGCTCATTTCTTTCTACTGCCAAATCACACTGGCCAGAAGTATAAAAGTTTATCTACTCCCTTACTGAAGTGCATTTTTGCTGCTTCCAGCTTTGGACAATTAAAAACAAAGCTTCTATAATCATCTGTAGGTTTATAGTTTTCAACTTTATTGGGCAGAAACCAAAGCATGTGCGTGGATGCTGAGTCATTTTGCAGGAGTGCCTCTAGCTGTTCAGCAGGCTTCCAAAGTGTCTGCTCATTCCAGTCACCCCACCTCACTTCCCAGGGTGACCAGGCACTCCAGTCACTGGCATGTGAGTCTTCCCCAGCCCTCCCTGCTGTCTCTGGGAAGTCTGCCAGTCTGGTGGGTGCATTGTGGTGTTTCACTGTGCTCCACTTTGCGTTTCCCTCAGGACATAAGTTGGGGGCATGTTTTCCTATGCTTATGTTTTGGGGTGAAGTATCTGTTCACATTTTCCCCTCATTGTTAACTGGGGTGTTTATCTTAGACTTTTTTGAGATTCACATTTTCTAAGCATCTATTTTCATGTTCTCGTGATGGTTGCGACCTTCATGGAGAAGAGTGTTTTAATCCTAGTGCAGCTCTGCTGATTGATTCTTTCTTTCATGGAAGGTGCTTTTGGTGTTGTGTCTGAAGTCATCCCTGGTGTCAACACCTGAATTTCCTCCTATGTGTCTTCCAGTTGGATACCTTTCATTGGACTTTTAGGTCTGATTTTTCAGTTAATCTCTGTGAACTCTGTCTACTTTGACTCTTCTGTCAAATCCACTTATCATCATCATCATCATCATCATCATCATCATCATCATCATCATTTTATGTGTGTAGACATTTTGCCTGAATGTGTGTCTGTGCACCATGTGTGTGCCTGGTGCCAACAGAGGCCAGAAGAGACATTAGATCCCCTGGCACTCGAGTAACAGACAGCTGTGAACTGCCATGTGGGTGCTGGGAATTGAACCTGGGTCCTTTGGAAGAAGAGCCAGTGCTCTTATTCACGGAGCCATCTCTCCAGCCTCTAACTTGTTCCTTTTAATATTTTATGAAATGTTCATGTGTGTATATAATGTGTTTGTATCAAATCCGTCCCCTTTCCCTCTCCTTCTGATCTTCTACCCCCTACCACTTTCCTCTCCTAGTTTCATGTGCTTTTTGGAGGGATACTCATGAAGCCCCATCCCTGTCTGAGAAGCTACTGGTGACTAATGGATGCTGGGGAAGGAAAAGAGTTTCTTCAGGGAGGTGGACCCTGAGAGAGTAGCCTGGCTCCACAGACGATCCCGTGCACATACACAAAGCACTAACAGATTCAGAGTATTTAAAATAAATGATTAGAAATTAAAAAACAGATCCACCTGTTTAAAAGACAACTTGACCATCCTTTCCCAGAGGCCTGTGGCTGGCTCTTTGCTTTCAAGGAGATGCAGGAATCACATATGCTCATTTTGATACGCTGGTCACTTCAGCCTCTGATTTCACATTGAAGGGAAACAAAAAGGGACAGGACAGGAAGAGCGGGATGCTGGGCTCACACCTGCACTGTGCTGGCAAGGTCACTGAGTGGGGACCAGGCTTCTCCTTGTCAGCTGTGAGCCCAGGCCTGGTTATGCTCACTACCTGGACTCTCTGAGACCAGCAGGGAACCACATAAGATCCATTCCTCTGCGATTTGGGAGAGCTTCACACACCACAGGCAGGTCAAAGGACACCCTTCCTGTCCCTGATCAGTTCTTTGAAAGTCTTCCCATTTCTTCCTTTCCACCTGCTTATTTCTCTCTCTGCTCATAGCCAGCTTGGGAATTTCCATTTTCTTTATTTATAGTCCAATTCCTTTGGTTCCTGGTTCCTACAGGTTGATGTAGAAACAGCATTATCAGATTGCCCCCCAACTTCTGCTGTATCTGAAGCTAGCCATTTTATTGGTGACTTTTGGTCACCAAAGGACTGGAAACATCCCACTTTGTTCAATATCAGCCTACTGTACAGTGCTGACATGTCTTTCTGCTAAAATTGGGCTCCAGGGATGGTCCATTCGACTTCCCTTCTGTAGTCTATCAATGTATATGTTTATTTCTTATATTCTATCTTTCTGTAAGTTTTTTTGTCTTGCTCACAGTCTTCCTCTGACTCTTCGAACTGGTGGCCTATCATGGGCACTACCCACCTGACCTGTCCTAATGGAAGCTCTCTGGTTCTTCACCGTGCATAGACACCATGTTCTGCAACCCTCCTAAAGTTTCCTCCCTGTCTATTAGCTTGCAAACATTCCATAGTTGT
Source organism: Lophiomys imhausi (assembly GCA_907164525.1). NCBI lineage: Eukaryota > Metazoa > Chordata > Mammalia > Rodentia > Muridae > Lophiomys > Lophiomys imhausi. Next base: position 23,439,737 of record CAJQZJ010001511.1, read on the forward strand.
GATTTCTATTTCTTTTCCAGCTGACAACTACTGAGGTGAATATTTTAATGCAAGCTGATTGGAGACTGATTTCCACAGCTGTTAGATTATAAGAACATAACATGTGCTTTTAAGTTTTAGAAAACAATAAATACCTCTCTTGAGGTCTAATACCTAATACCCAGTCTATTACAGTTTTATCCAGACATGTCCAACCTGTGGCCCACAGGTTACATGTATTCTCATTGACTTACTAAAAGCACCATGATCTTTTTTTTTTTTTTTTTTTTTTTGTAATCTGATTGTGAGTATCTCCAGTGTGAACTTTTTCTAGGTGGCAATGTCATGTAATGTCAAAAAGGTTGGACATGCCTAGGCTGTACAGTCTGATTTATTTATGAAGTTTATGACCCTCTGTGCCCACTGAGGTCAGGAGACACACCCTGACTTACTTCTTACAGGGTAGGCCACAAGTTCACTCTTCCTCATTAGTAAGTAGGGGAAGTTTGAATCCCATCCCCATGGCTTCTGTGGACAAATGTGTAAAGAGTTAGGTGGAGAGCCATGTCACGTGGAAGGTGATCACGGTGCCCACCATCACAGGAGACAACAGGGAAGAACAGATACTGTATATACAGTTACTGAGTCTTAAACTGTTAGTACTAAACATTCTTATATATATATGTATATATATATATGTATTTATATTTATTTATTTCTTCAGTTACATCTCAATCATAGTTCCCTCTCTCCTCCCCCTCTTGGTCCCACCCTCCTACCCTCTTCTCCCTCACCCTCCTATCTGCTTTTTTTAAAATTTAAGGTATATCTTTTTCCCCCCAACAGCTCCCTCTTTTAGTCCAATAAAATGCTCTTTTTCATATAACAATAAATACAATACAAAACAATAAGAATAATTAGGTTACAATTATGAAAATTATAAGGTATAATATACATTCCCAATGTCCAGTCCATACATATTTGGCAACTAATACTAACATTCTATTATCTATCTATCTCAATGAGTTTAAAGGTTGTATACCTAACTCAGTTTCCATCCTAACTTGTATTTTTAATTGGTATATTACTTTACTTATTCCACTTTAAGAGATGGTTTATTGTTTTCTTTTTATTTTTTATGTTTATTTATTACTTCAGGTTACATCTCCATCATAGTGCCCTCTTTCTACCCCTCCCAGTCCCACCCTCCCACCCTCTACCCCCATCCCTTCCAGCCCACACCTCTGGAGTGGAGTAAAAAACGCCTTATCTTAATGCTATTCTGAGGGATTTCCTTCATTTTTTTAACATCTGAAATTTTCCCTCTCCTTTCAACTTTCAATCATTGCGAACTGCCTTGTTTTAGCTATGTTTCTTGTCAGTCTGCCCAGAGGGGAAGAGCTGGTCCTCCTGCAGCTGTCTGCTTACATTCATTGTCATTAACAGATACACACTTCATTTCTTGTCTTTTTTGTTTTTCATTTTCTCTGATTCATTCCTACTTCTTTAGGGCATTTCAGATTTTTAAATTTTATTTTATGTACATGAGTGGTTTTGCCTGAATGGATGTGTGTGCACTGTGTGTGTGCCTGAAGCCTGAGGAGGTCAGAAGATGTCAGATCCCCTGGCACTGCAATCACAGATGGGTATGAGCCGCTGTGTGTGGCTGGAACCAGGCCCAGGTCCTTTCCAAGAGCAGTCAGTGATCGTAACCACTGAGCCATGGACATAGGAAGCCCTTCCTTTCTATTTCTTTGATTATTTATCTTTCCTATGAAAATTGTCTTTTATTTTCACTTCATGTTCTTCTCCAGTAATTTGGAGAGCTTGCTAACCCTAAAAGACCACATGTCTTCAATCACAGACCCCAGGAACGCAACTTGCTCTCTGGTCCTGAAGGAGCTCTTCGAAGTGCCTCCCATAGCCCCCTCTCCCTCTGCAGGGCCTCTCCCAGCCCAAAGTATCTGGAAAGCCAGAACCCAATGCTGTTTGCAGCGGCACATCCAGGAAGAGACATGGGGCACATTTGAGGGCTGATGGCTGAAAACTGTCCCCCAAAATGTACTGAAGAAACATGCTGTCTTTCTGATGCTTTTAATGCAAAGAGCCTTAGTCAGATTTCACTGAAATTTGTGTTGGAAGAGCCAATTACACATCGAAATTGGAGGAGAGTCTTATTATGTACTTCTAGCCCTTGTGTTACCTGCTCACGTTAATGTTTAGAGATAAATGATAAGGAGACCAATTTTCATTTCCTAAACACTAGGCAGGACCTTGGGCCTCCCTTCCCATCACTTTTATTGAACATAACAGTTCACCCAGAACCCAGGCACTGAAAATTGCTAAAGATAAACATTGTATTTTAAATTACTCCAGGCAACAAGGCAGACTGGAAAAATATCATTTGAACAAATTGAAAACTGAAATGTTGATATCAGATATTAAATTAATGCAAGTGAGACTGAAACAATATCTAATTAAAATAATTTGAAAAATGACTTAGAAATTGAAGCTGACATTGGCTCTTACCAGCCTGTCATTATTATCACAGACCGGCTAAGCTGTGGCTCACTGACGCCTGCCTCCCCACAGATTCACAGGAAACCCTCACATAAAAGTTTCATTTATGCCGGGCGGTGGTGGCGCACGCCTTTAATCCCAGCACTTGGGAGGCAGAGGCAGAGGCAGGCGGATCTTTGTGAGTTCGAGGCCAGCCTGGTCTACAAAGTGAGTCCAGGACAGCCAAGGATACACAGAGAAACCCTGTCTCGAAAAACCAAAAAAAAAAAAGTTTCATTTATTTGCTGTTTATGCTGTCCTGGCACCTACAGCACCAGCACTGACAAACTAACCCCTCTGTTCCAAGGAGAATGGCGTCAGAGAGTCCTTGCAACCATGCCTGGGCTTTGCACATGGTTGTGTGTTCCTTGTCTCTGTTTACATGGGGTGTTTGAAAAAATTCAAGCTTGGAACTACAAAGCAGTGAAGTCAGAACACCCCAGTCTGTGACTGTGGGCCTCCCCTTCCTAGGGGGCTGTTGCCCACTGGTCCATGAGGGTGAGGGGGGCAGAGGGGGGGGTGGGGAAGTTTGGGTTTGGGCAGCCAGACTGACTTCTGGGAGACTGGCTTCAGTGAGACAGTTCAACTTCATTCAGGGTGAACAAGGGCTATATAATTTTAGAGGAGTGGGTGGGAGTTCCCAGGGTCAGTGTACATTATTGGCTGGGCATTAGGTACTGGGAATGCCTCATTTACATGAAGAGTAATTCCAACAATCCCAGGTACTTACAGGGTAGATTCAGGAGAAAGGAAGTTGAACCTGCAAATTGCCCATGGACTATGTGATTTTCTAGGGCTAGAAGATTGGGGGTCATACTCAGAGACACTCTCCAGAAAAGGTCAGACAGAGAAGAGGAAGCCCTGCTGAGAAAGAGAATCCTCCATTTTGCACCAAGCTCAGAGAGCTATCCAGTCATGGTGGGCTGTGACCTTAATACCAGGGTCTTCCAACATGGCTGTGGGGGGGGGTCTTCCAGCAGAGCTGAGAGTGGAAGTGAGAAGGGGCCCAAGGCAGCAAGTGGTATGATTAAGGAATCAGTCCATGTTCTACAGGAGACAGGACCACATCCCCTCAGGACACATATGCAGCAGTTTCTGAGGGTAGCTTCCAAGTACCTTGAGCATCAGCTTTTATTCTGTTGCTACAGTTGTCCTGTGACTGAAAGGAACTTAAAAAAGCAGTTTGTCATGTGGACAGCCACTGACTTGGAACTGGGAACTATTTTCATGTGAGCCTCACATGAGGCTCAGTAGACATGGCTTCCTATAGGGGCTGGAGTCAGGCCATAGGAGGAAATGCAAAGACCCTAACCACTACCTACCCACAACCACTCAGATGCAAGAGTGAGTTCCATGGCCTCTTCTAGACCAAGGCCCCACAAGAGTTATAGTATGTTGCAAGAGCACAGAAGAATATCCAGAAAGCCCATGGGCATGTTCATTTGTTCGTGAACACATAGTCATTAGATTTTCTCATGTTCAGCTTCCCATGAGGGAAGTCTCAGCTCTGCTCAAAGTTCACCTCTCTGACTTTGAAGAGAGAGGGTGTCAGGCGGGGCAGCACTTCAGACAATGCCTAGGGCATCTAATTCCCATCAATTCAACAGAATAAATAGATGCTCCTTAGTCAGAATGCTCCCCAAATGTTGGATAGAAAATAACATTGTAGGTGCCTAACAATCGCAGGTCCTTCAAGACCCTAAATGAACAGGAGCACAGGGACCTAAGTGGATGTTTGATGTGGTGTAGTAAGCATTCTGGAATTTTGGTTTCTTTAGAAAACACAGAAATAATTAAGAATATGTTTTGGTTTTAATCCCAGGTGTGGGGGTATGAGGCAGCTTCACAGCAGCTGACTGTGATTTCCCTCGTGCTCTAGCAGAGGTGTGGTTTTGCCAGCTGCAGATAGTTTCTGTGGTTGTGTGATGTTTGGAATTCTGGAAAATTTTCAGAGGGTACATATATGCTAGAGCCCTGATAGATGGGATTCGTAGTTGACGATCATTCATGGGGGGTGGTTGTGGTTTGTTAGTAGTTATGCTCAAAGATGAAACAAGAAGAAAGAAATTAGATTCAAATATCTCTCTTCCTATCCTTCTTTCTTTCCTATCTAGTGATGGGGCAGGGGAACCCAGTGGGAAGGATAAAGGGTCAGAAAAAGAAGAACTCACAAAGTAGCTAAGTAAAGCTCAATGCTGACTTTCATCCTGAGATCATTTCCCTACACACAGTTTCCCGTGGTCTTGTTACCTGTGGAGAGATTAGAAAGTAAACACTGGGCCTGCTGACCACAGGACAGCACAGGCCTACCTTGTGAAGCCTGCATCCCAGGTGTTGGCACCAAAACAAATGTGCAGTGATAGAGGATCTCTTGAGTCCACATTTGTCCTGAAGGGGAAAGGGCCTGCACTCCATATTGTACCTGTCTGGGAGGAGGGTGCTCATGGGGAGGAGGGTGCTCATGCGGTTGGCCACATCAGCAACAGAGCTTCATCTGAGCCATCTACACCATCTTAAGCACAGAATTAAGTTACAATGCCCCTGTATCAAAAGGACTTCCAGTTTCCCAGAAAGAGGAAATGAGTATTCTCTCTGTAGGATCCCCCCCTTTTCTCTGGTCTCAAAAGAATTCCCACAGTAAAATTCCAAGATATTTAAGTCCATAATAAAATAAATCTCAAAATGCACTAAAGAGCAAGGCACTGTGAGCAGGATTCAGAGGACAGGACAAGTGACAAATGAAAGTCCTCAGTGCTGTGACTTTTAAATACAGAATGGATATCTAAGTGTTGGGATATATTAACCAGCAGATATAGTTGATGGCATCCTCAAGAAGACATCCCACATCGAGACATATAGATGAAAACACAGAGAGGTCAAGAACACCAGAAGATGGTTGAACACCTTGCAGACTTTTCATGGACAATGTGGCGGAAGATGAGGTCCACAGGCATATATAAAAATGCCTTAGCTGGAGACTTTCCATCGGTGATGTACATCTCCAGTCATCAGGCTTCCAGGGTGAAAAAGTCTGCTCCTGGATTCCTGAAGATGGGATACAGAGCATCAAAGACCATGGGGATATTAAAAGCAGCTGGAGAAAAGAGACAGTATCTTCAGCTTACGCTGGTTCTCCACACCCAAAACAGGTACAGAAGACATCCTATTGCTGAAGGGGAAAGTTTTATCACCCTAAAACTGCCAGCGTGCATCTCTGTTTCCTATTCCTGTAACACAATTCTGGAATCTAGGCAACTTGTAAAGAAAAGAGGTTTATCTAGCTGAGAGTTTTGTAACACCAGGGGGTTGGCTTCTGGTGAGGGCTCAGGGCAAAAGCCTCACAATGGTGTGATTAGTGAGGAGATTGTGGCAAGCCAGGAGGCTAGGGGCAAGTCTTCTTGTCATGGAAACTGCTCTGATCCCTTAAGCTGAAGGCTTGACAGCAGGTCTCACCACCAAACACACCACACTGGGACCAGACTTCCAGCACGTGGGCTCTTGGGGACAAACCATAATAATTCCCAAGGAGATAACACATGAGCTTTGCTTTAATAATAAAGGTTAAACAAAGGAGAGTTAAACAAAGATGCTTTCAGACAGATGGGCCTGTCGCCACGGAGCCTCGTTCAGGTTAATTTAGGTTAATGTGAGAATATTTAGCGTAGGCCACAGGAAGATCCAGGATGCAGAGGTAATAATGAGCAAGGAACATGTAAGTGTGTGAATACATGTAACACAGTATGCATTGTAAGAGAGCATTTTTGATATTATATTTGGGTAAATTGGTATTGATCATTGTATATTAATGCAAAATTAGGATTGTATTGGACTACATCGGTATTGATCTTTGTATATTGATACAAAATTAAGATTATATTTGGCCACAATGGTATAGACCCTTGTATATTGATGCAAAATTAAGATTGTATTGGGCTACATAGGTAATGATCTTTGTATATTGATACAAAATTAAGAGTATATTTGGCCACATTGGTATTGATCTTTGTAAATTGATACAAAATTAAGGGTAATGCTTCTTAAAGGTACTGTACCTAGTAATGCTTAAAAATGAAATGTAAAGTTTTGGCCTTTTGATACCAACCGTCATAAATTGTTTAGGATAATTAAGAAATGCAAACTCAGCCAGGCATGGTGGCGCACGCCTTTAATCCCAGCACTTAGGAGGCAGAGGCAGGCGGATCTCTGTGAGTTCGAGGCCAGCCTGGTCTACAAAGCAAGTCCAGGACAGCCAGGGCTGTTACACAGAGAAACCCTGTCTCGAAAAACCAAAAAAAAAAAAAAAAAAGAAATGCAAACTCATAGCCATGCAAGCGTGTCATTTTGTTAGTTACTATGACAGTCTATTACAGTTATTTTCTAAGCTACTCAGAAATCAAGTTGTTAAGAGACAAGCAACATTTGCTTATCTAAATACAAGAGATAGATAGGGCATCTTTAAAAACCCCAAGAGATCTGCAGAATACGGCATTCAAAGATGTTTTCTTAACTTAAGATTTTTTGATATCGAGACGTGTCAGCTCCTGACAGCACCCCCTATTCTACTCCAAGTAGAAGATGAGCATCGAAGAATCTCCAATGTGAGATGGTTAAATTAGTGGCAAGCCTATCTCTTGGCAAGAAAAACCCCTTGCTTCAACTGTAGACAGACTGCTGTCCAAAAAGGACAAAACTTGGAAGCAGGTAAGTCGACAGCCTAGCTCTGCCAAGACAGAGTAGGTAAGTCCTTCATAATTCCTGCTCTACAATCAATGTCTGTCAGAGAAACTGGGCCAAACGGCTGAAGATTGATGCTGTAATGTATGGAGAAAGAATGGGAACTGTCCAGGCAGCCAGTTGTATGTCATTTCTTAGTTTTGGAAGCTGCAGGCCCTGCACTTCCTATATAATCAGATATATTTTTCCCTCTCAGGTCTCTGAGGTGGTTGAAGAATAGATAGCTAGAGTCTCATAGTTAAATTTTGAGTTGTTTAGGAATCAAGAGGGTGTTCTGGATCTAAGAAGATGTTTTTAAAATTGTGATGCAAGTTAGTATGAAAGCTGAGTTAGGTATAGAACTTTAAACTCATGGAGATGGTTAGATAGTAGAATGTTAAAGTCAGGGGCCAGATGCATAGGGACTGGACATTCAGAATGTATGCTAAGCCATATAACCCTCATAATTGTGGCCTATTTATTTCTGTTGTTTTGTATTGTATTTATTGTTATACGAGAGAGAACCATTTGTTGGACTGAAGGGGGGAGCTGTTGGGGACTGAAAAAGATCTACCTTAGACTAAAGAAAAAAAAAAGGATAGAGGATGGGTGGGTTGAGGGGGAAGAGGGTGGAAGGGTGGGCCAGGAGGGGGGAGTAGGGAAGGGATTGTGACTGAGATGTAACTTGAAGAAATAAAAAATAAATTATATATATATAAAAAAAAAAGCATTCACAGCCGGAGGCTGACTTCTTGCCCAATTGAGAAAAAAAAAAAAAAAAAAAAGAGCATTTTTGTCTTGTGGGGCCAAAACAAGGTAAAACAAAACAGTGAGCCTACAATCTGTGGTGCAGAAATGCAAGTATGTAAAGAGAGGCATGGTGTCGGTCATGTCCACACGGATGGGAGACTGAGGACTTGCTGACAGAGTGTCTGACACATGATGTGTATGCCATCTACAAGACTAGGAGATCATGAATATTGACTAACAGGAGAGTTGGTCAGACAGGATTCTCAAGGTCTCCAGAACCACAGCTGAGAAGGGAAGTAGAGAATTTAAGTTTTCATACAAAAGGACAGTGTGGGAGTGCTAGAAATAAATATAAATATAATCAAAATCACAATAAATGTAAGTGAACAAAGGCTGGAATTAAAATGAGTTTTCTGTGCTGGGGGATGAGGACCTCATGGTAGCATGTGTTTGTAACCCCAACACTAAGGAGGCAGAGATAGGAGATCCCTAGAGCCCATGGCCAACCAGCACAGGTAAGTCATTGATTTCCAGGGCCAGTGAGAGAACGTATCTAAAAAAAATAATAATAATAATGTGGAAAAGAATAGAGGCAGATTCCTAATGTCAATCTCTGACCTCCTTACACATGTGCATACCGTGTACACACACATAGACAAGCACACACATGTGTACATGCAATAGTGGTAATTGCTACTTCAGTGTCACAAGGGATGCTCTGGTAGCCCTGAGTGGAGGAGTGCTGTTCTGAGGCCATCATCACATGGCAGCACTGTGTCTGTCATCCAAGTGTCAGTAGAAACACTCAAGTAACCATATTCACTGTATGGCCAGACCTATAAAAGTCAGCACAGAATACGCTATAGTGAAGACACATGACTATGTGACAATCATGTAATATGTTTGATATCCTATACTCTATTATTATTAAGTATTTACTTAATAAAAATGACTTTATGATAAAATATTATTCAATGTTCATCAGTCCTGGCAGCAACCTGGATACCTCTTAACAGTAGAGACCTCATGAGGTGGCCGAGCTGCACGGCGTATATCTTGAAAATGTTCTTTGTGACATTTCAACAGTGACAAAAATCAGACACTGGTGCATCTCCCAGAATGAGTGCCATGCATTGATGACAAGTGACCTTGTGTGTGTATGTGCATACATTGTTAGCCTAAAGCAGCAAACAGTTTCCACAAAGGAAAATGAGTTCATAAGGGCATAGAACATTGCAGTGGGAGTATGCCTGGTCACATTTAGAGTTGAGGCTAGAGAGGACTGCCAAAGTTGTTTTGAAACAATTGTACTTGGCTACTGTTCTTGGCTATGAGGATGGTGGTAAGTTCTATGTAGCTGCTGACAGATAAAACATTTAGGTTCACCAGAGTCTAAGAATGGTTCTTGTACTGGATACACACATAAGACCATCCTTCATGAACTTCTGGTGGCTCTTGTCATTGCATGTGCATGTGATCCATCTCCCATGACCCCCTGTCTTGCAACCTTGTATATACAAGATCCTCCATGCCCTTCTGATGGCTCTTGCCACCATGTGTGCATGAGATCCTTTCTCTATGACCTCTTCTTGGCCTTGTCATCAAGCATGTGTACCCAAGCTTCCCTCCTTCACAACGTCTCAACCTTATATTTTTGTTGCTGTTAGAGTTCAACACAAACAACTCCACTGGTTGCAACTTCCATAAGAAAAGCTTAGCAAAGAAAGAATCCCACCATCACTTACAGGAGACCTCTTTACTGTTGAAACACAAGGGAATACCCAGGCAAATTGTGTTGATCACTTCTCCATTGTCTAAACAGCCTCCATTGAGGCTGGGTAACTAAGAGAGGAAAGCAGAGCATGTAGCTAAGGGATTTTGGTCTACACCATTGAGCACAGGCTCTGTGAGAACTGCAGGCAGATGACATCACAAAGGCAGGCCTGGAGAGGGGCCAGTCATGTGGTAAGGCAAAAGCCGGACATCACCATCTAACATCTCTATTCAGAACTAACCAGATCCTAGGGGAACCACTTCAGTTCCCTCCCAGAGAAGCACCTTCAGTGACCCGCTCTCAAGGCCCTTTCTGTTAACATTCCCACCCCCTCTTAATATTTCCAAACTTCTAATACATGAGTCCTTGAGGAATAAACTAGACCCATGTCATAAAATGATAGTTGGATAATTCAGGAAGGACAGAGACATCCCACTTCTCTTGCCCTTGCTAGGGCTAGACTGAAATGGTATCTCTGGTTTCAATAAGTAATTGTCAGGAAAAGTTATATCCTGGGTTATTTTAATTCTGACACTTAGGAAATTTAAGCATCTAGGCATTGGGGCATTGTGCTGTTTTCAGATGACGTGATGGAAGGCCATCAGCATCAAACATTCCCTTGTGTTTTGTGATGCCGCTCATCATGGATCACAACAATCACAGAGATGCCCTGGATGCTGGGCATTTGCAGACCTGTGTGAATAAGTGCCATTGGCACACAGATGCCACCACTGCTCCTGCTGTTTCAGTGGCCAGCTCTGACTGGGTTTAGTGCTCATAGTCAGGCTTTTCCATCTTGTAGACCCTGGGAAAGGACTTGCTGTGGTAACCGTGAAGCAGAGCTGAGGCAGCCCCAGAAGAGACTTACAAGACTCTTTTGAATGTCCCCATGTGGTGAGCTCAGGAAAACATCATCGGGCCTCTGGTATCAGTGACAGAAGGATGGTGACGTAACAGCCAAGTTCTTCAGTCACAGCTAAGCCACCAGTCCACTTATGTGTCCTGAAACTCTGGGTTTCTTAAACTGCTTCTACTCACAATGCCTTTTCACCCAAGGAATGTTAGCACCACCCTGCGTGTATCACTAACATGAAGTAGGTATGCAAATCAGCCACTTACCAAGAACAAATCACACAGAGATTCATTCTGAAGCTATTATTTGCTGTACATATTATTTTACCATTCACTAAAGACAAAAGCAAACTTACACACTAGCAAGATGGATGCACTTGTTTATTTTTACAGGAAGAATTAAATCCCAGCTGAATATTTGATACTGTAGAACACAGAACCATTTTGATGTTCTAATCAAAACTCAGAAGAGGTTTAGGGCATTTCATAAAATATTGGATATTATATCCTAATCCCAAGCCCAAATTTATTGAATTCTTTGTCCTGGAGCTCAAATAAATGAGTCAAACAGCATTTTTGATTGATGCATTTATTAATTTTTTGAGAATTTTATACAATGTATTTTGATCAAAATTACCCCCTCCTCTAGTTCCTCCCAGATCCTCCCCCACCTCTCTACCCACCCAACTTCATATTCTCTGCCTCCACCACCTGGATTGAGTCCAGTTTATGTTGGTCAACTATTCCTGGGTGTGAAGCCTCCCCAGTGTTGTTCGAATAGTGGCTGTCACACCACTGAAGAAAACTGACTCTTCTCCCAGAAGTAATAAAATCCCAATAGCAGCTCAGCTAAGGGAGGAACTGCATGCCCACCTCCCCTCTCCATGCTGAGGTTTTATCTAGCTTGAATTTGGGTAGGTCTTGTGCATGCTGTCACAGTTGCTGTGAGTTCATATGTGTGTTAACCCTGCTGGCTCTGCAAAACACTGTTTCTTTGACGTTGTCCATCACCTCTAGTTCTTACCATCTTTCTGCACCTCTTGTGTCATGTTTAGGGCTGAGGACTCTGAAGTCTGTTATTCTCTGTGGATCTCTGTGTTAGTTGCCATGTACAGCGAGAAGAAGCTTCTCTGATGAGAAATGAGTGATGTGCTGATCCAAAGGTATAGCAGTATATTATTAGGAAGCATTTTACTGCTATTTCCATTTAACAGAATAATAACGATTTTCCTGTAGGGCCCATAGCCTCTCTAGCTACAAGTTCTTGACCTACAGTTTCAGGTATGGTTCCCAGCTCATGGAGCAGGCCTTAAGTTCCATTTAAAAAGTGATTGTTTGAATGGGTGGAACTAGAAAAGCTCATGCTGAGTGAGCTAACCCAGACCTAGAAAGATACACATTTAAATGGATATTAACCATATATAGCATAGGACAACCATCTTAAAACCTACAGATCCCAACAGACAGGAACCTAGCATAACTATCCTATGAAAAACTCCATCCAGCAGCAAATCATGAACCCTGTTGCCTGTTAGTGGAACAATTACCCTAGCTGGGCTGCCATATCAGGCCCTAATATAAGAGGAATCTCTTAGCCTTCATGTGACTGATGAACTGAGGGGGATTGATATGTGGGGGCCTCCCCTCATCTGAGGAGAAGGAACGGATGGAGATGGAGAGAAAGGAGGGAAGGTAGGACCTGGAGGAAAAGAGGGAGGGGACTTTGATCAAGTTGTAACTTGAAAAAATAAGTTAATAAAAAAAAAGTGATTGGTTAATCCTATAGCATTCATACCACCATTGCACCAGCAGGCATATCTTGCTAGGCAGGTCATCCAACAGCAATTTTAAAAATAAAACCTTCTCACACAATAGAATCCAAAGATGTACTAATTTAATACTAGTATGCTGAGGAGTTACAGTACACAAAAGCCCCTGTTTCCATAATTAAGCCATGATATTTCTACAATAGCAGAAAATTCGTATATAGCACAAAAAGCTTGCAGTTTATAACACTTAGCAGTCCCCAGACTGAACCGAGGTATTTCAGGCCACACTCAGTGGTGCCATGCGCTGTGGTACCATGTGCTGTGCAAAGTATGCACGCTCTGTGTTCAGAACCAAGGCCGTGGTAAAGTCATGTGACACGACACTGGTGAACGCTGCCAGAAATACCTCAGACTTGCTGTGTATATAATTTTGAGATAATTTTAGTGTTTCCCATGTTGCAAAGCCTTTTACTGTTGCTAGAGTTTTATAATTCTCACATTTAGTTATGTGACCCCATATGGGATTGAGAGTCACAGTTTTTTAAAAATATTTATTTATTACTTCAGGTTATATCTCCATCACAGTGTCCTCTTTCCACCCCTCCAGTCCTGCCCTCCCACCCTCTACCCCCTAACCCTTCCATCCCACTCCTCTGGAGTGGAGTATCTCTACATAACAGTCTCCCATCCCAGTTCAGCAGTCATATGAGGGCCAAAAGCCTCCTCATACACTGGGGGCCTACAAGGCAGCACCACTAGGACAAAGTGTCTCACTGATAAGGAAAAAAAAAAGTCTAGGTTCCTGTTCCCCTTGGTGCATTGGTTGTGGTATAGTTATTCTGTACTATATGGCTAAAATCTGATTATAAGTGAATAGATGTCATGTGCATCCTTCTGGGTCTGAGTTAGCTCACTCAGGATGAGCTTCTCTAGTTCTATTCACTTGGCTGCAAATTGCATGATTTCATTGTTTCTGGTGGCTGAGTAGTATTCTATTGTGTAGATGTACCACAGTTATTTTTATCCATTCCTCGGTTGAGGGACATCTGGGTTGTTTCCAGTTTCTAGCACAGTTTAAGAAGCTTTTTTAAAAAGGGGATGTTGGTTGGTGGTAGTGCACAGCGTTAATGACAGCACTCAGATGGCAGAGGCATGCTGGTCTCCATGAGTTGGAGGGTAGCCTGGTCTAAATAGTGAGTTTTAGGCTAGCCTGGGCAACTTACAAAGACCCTGTCTCAAAACAAAACAAAAAATAAAATAAATACAAATAAAGGTACAGTTTTTACCATTAGTCAGCCAAATCTAAAGTTGGGTTCTCTTGTCTGTGTTTTTACCTGTAGGTGCATAGTCTTTCCTGTGCTTCACAAATTATTATCAGACATTTCTGTCAACTTGATATATGTAGACAGATATAACACAGCTATAATTGCACATACAGAACAAAAGAAAGTAGAAATTTTATATTCAAATGTTATTTTATTTAATTGCACTATTAAGATCATAAGGTAAGACATAATTGATATCAAAGTTTTCAATAAAAATATTTAAATAAAGTTGCACTTTTATCTTTTTTTTGAAAAGTCAGTCAAATTTTAGTCAGTATCAATATTTGTATAAAAATAAAAGCATGTGATTCTAGCATCATATCCACTTGCTTGCATGGGATGAATTGGTGCTGGGTCTCAAGCCTGCTGAATCTAGACCAACATGTATAAAAGTGAACATGAGGACTGTTCGATGCGACAGTCACCCTGAACCATGGCTTCAGTCCCATGGTTCTGAGCATCCCCTGTTAACCCTCATCTGATATATTCAATGGAAAATCCCAGAGACTCATAGCTTTTTAATTGTGTGTCATTCTGAGCAGTATAATAAAATCTTATGTGTCCCTTCTGGTCCCACCAGGAGTGTGGCATTATCCCTTTTCCTCAAGTTCCAGGCTGCTTCTGGTACCTGTTGAGTGGTCAGATCCACTCACCACCGTACAGACCCTTGGTGCAGTGCACACTTAACAGCCCACAGCATGAGTGTGTTCACACTTACTTACCCAGGGCTCCACCGTGGCCATATTTGTGGAATCTTTCAGTAAGGAAGTGAAATAATCCTGTTACCAAGATCAGTTCATCAGACATTGACTTAGGATCAAGCTTTGTCATAGGTGTGTGGGGAGGAAGCAGGATTCACAGAGGATCCAGTCCTGTCTGAGGTTATGAGCTTTCTCAGGGTAACATCAGCTGACCTGCAAAATGCATGCAGTGAAGATGGGCTCTGTACTTGGGTCCTGAGCACTTCCAGAACCAGGCCTGACAGGCAATGGACACAGCAGATGCACATCGTTGTGAGAACGATGAGTTTTGCAGACATCTCTTGATTTTCTGTGATCTCAGACTTGAGGTTTGATGTGTCAATTCACCTGTCTCTTCTTATCCATGAGAGCTTGTGGTCTTCAGGCCTCACACATGCACACATACACCCTGACACATACAGTTTCCTATGCACAGTATTCTTCAGGGCACATGAAGTGGCTTTGATGTATGTATTACTGCAGGTCCCCACCAGAGTATGTGGGTCCTGGAAGGGAGTTCAGGGTGGAGAGATGCAGCTGGACCCTATACACATGGCTGGTAGAACACTAACACTGGCCAATGGGCTAGATGGAAGGAACCCAAAGAGGGAACTGACTTAGTTCCAAGACCAAGGACTGAAAGATGTAGGCACCAAGGAAGAACAGGTGTGGCAAACAATGACGTGGTGGCTGGTAGCAGAGAACGTCGTTGGGAACAGTTATGAAGAAGGAAGCAGGTGGGATCAAGGGTTTGGGTTGAGTTATTAGACACCCAGGCAGAGGTAGCTGTGGAGACCCATAGATCAGTGGAAGGAAACACTTCCTGTTTAAACAGAAGCCATTTAAGACTCAGGCCTGGACCAATATGCTGAGAGAAGGAGGACGAGACAGGGGAGTGTTGTAGGAGGTGAGCCATGAAAGGGTACCCAGGACTGAAGTTCAGACATTTCGAGGAAGGCAGCTGGTGTCAAATATTGAACTTGGGATGTAGGAAGATGCCTCATCTCCAGGCTTCCTTTGGCCTATCTCACAAAGGAGGCCTCTGAGGTCCAGGAATGTCACAGAATGTCACCATACACCCATCAAGGCCAGGGTAGTTGAGCTAGAACTCCTCCCACTGCCCTGTTCCAGCATAGTCACACAGTACTCTGGAGTGAGTTCTAGGTCTAACTCAGGTATCTAAAGTTTGACAACAGGGGAGACCTAAGAGAAAGCCACCCTGTTGCCTAGCAGCTGCCCTGTCTTTAAGCCCTTTGAGCAGGACAAAGCACTGTGTCTTCCGTACTGAAGAGATACGGAGACCGCCTGGTGGCTCTGAGCATGGCTGCAGTTGACCAGAGTAGGCCTGAGGCTCAAGACTCCTGACCTTTTAGAAAGGGTCTACAGAGAGGGTGGAGATTAAACAAAAGTATTCATTGTGGGCTTCATTATCTTAAAATGCTTCACAGGAAGTATGATCTTCTGGAAGGAAACAAGCCATGCAGCAACTCCTGCATTCAGGCTCTCTGGACAGGTGTGGCCCACTCACCTCTCCATGGAGACCACACCCAGCCCTCCAGTTCTCTGATCACCCTTTGGTCCTTCTGTAGAAAAGGAGAGCTGGAAGGCTACTAGCCATCAAACTGTGTGGTAAATCAGCCATCAAATTGTGACTGGCTTTTCCTTACCAGGACCAACATGACCACAGGCACAGCTAGCCACTCAACAGACTTCATCACACACACACAGACACACACACATACACACACACACACACACACACCATGTGCACATGTATGTACACACATATATGCACACATGCATGCATGCACATGCACACCAAACAACACACACACACCAGTGCATAGAGAACCCAAGATTTGATCAGAAATGCTGATTATCAGGGAAGGGACATGGGACCCACCAAGGAGCTAGATCATAGAGCATCTGCCCACACTTCCTTCTGAGGGACTCCATTAAGTTGTCCCCATTGTAATTCAGATTACAGAAGAGACTTCTGCACATTCTTTCAGGTTAAAGTATCAGGGATAAAGAGAAGAGGCAAAATTACTCCACTGTGGCTATGTGCTTAATTATATGGAATGCTGCATAAATTGTCAAGTGCAAAGAATTATTCTGATAAATTAAAATACTAATTAAATAGGCTATTGCAGAATTTTGAGAACATTACAGGGTTCCGCTTCCTCGGGTAATTTGCATATCCTTCATCTAGTGAATTTAATTTTAAAGGACTTCTCTTTTTTGTGTTTGGAAACCCTTTTGGTCTTGCATGAAGATAGAAATGGGCTTTCTGGCTTGCTGTCTGCCTTGGTTGAAGCATTTTCTTTCCCTGTCCCTGAGCCATGCTGGCTCACTGGCCAGCTCTAGGCTCTCATCATGCATGCTAGATCCAAATCCAAAGCTCCACTAACAGAAGAACTCAGCTGAATCTTGAACATGTGCCTGAACAAGACATTCCCTGTAGTTGAGCAGTAGGGATGAAGACAAGGTCTGGTTCTCATAGGTTGTGATCTGACCTATACATATACATATACATACCAGGAGAGGGCCATGCCCCCTAGATGGATAAATTAATCGATAAACATAATAAAATGTTTAAATAAGCAAAAATTATAAAAGTAAACAGGCTGAGGTGCTCAGTATAAATTCTGCAATGTAAACATAGACAAGGAAAAAGGCAAAATTGCACAGCCTACATTGTCTGCACCAATGAGAGCCTTCCAAGCACAGCACAGGGAAACAAAGCCAGAAGAGGAGGGACAGGCATGGCTGGGGTACTGAAGCCAGGGACAGAGACAGATCAACAAAGAGCTTGGGGTCACAGGTCCCTGTCCCTCGGCATAGCTGGGACAGGAGGAGACAGGAGTCAGAAGAGATTTCTCTGGAGGAAGTATAGGAAGATAGCTTCTGGAACATGGCTGTCCTAAATCCTGCTCTCCTGCCACTTCTTCAGGGCGCTGCTGGGCTTCCTGATGACAGTGATGCTTCCTGAGGGAGCCAGAGAGCTGGGCTCTGTTGCCTGGTGTGGCTAACTGAACAGATTTTGGGTATGGCTGCTGTGGTCACCAGCACTCTCAGTGAAGCCTCTCCCACCCAAGGCTCAGAGGGGACGGCACAGCCAGGTTACCATCACCCAGTCAAGACACTGAACTGCTCCTGATGCCCTTGAGGAAAAGAAGATCCACTGGAATGTAGGCAATGGGAGACAGTGCTGAGCAGAGCAATGAGAGCCAAGAGCAGCAAGGATATGGAAGGCAAAGGCAGGCCTCCTACTGCCCTGACTTTTCTGTTTTCTTGCTTGGCTTTTTATGTGGAAAAGAAGAAGGTTTACCCATGAGGAGGTAGTCATCCTGATGCATTCTGGTTAAAGAACCTAGGAACCCTTCAGAGTAAACTGACCAGATACAAGCATCCTTCCCCAGCTGCCCATAGACTGATAAACACATGTGTCCTCTCATGGGAAGGAAGAGTGTTATCCATTGTGTGCTAAGCCTATATCCCTACATATTCCTCACAGCCATTCATAGAGTGAACACCGAGGAGACTGAGACATTGTAGGCTAAGCAACTTGTTAGGGACTACAAACTGATGTTCAGGGTTCCCTGATTCAGAAGTGAGGCATGAGAAACCTGGGCCCTCACTTCATAACAAAAGCACTGAAGACTCAGAGTAGAAGGCAAGGCAGTTTTGTTTTATGACGTTGCCTTCTACCTGGAACCCTACCTGGCACCCCTCCCACCTCTATCTGATACTCTACTCCCTCCACCAGCCTCCCCTCCACATAGCTCCACAGCTGGTCCAGGCTTTAACAGCTGACTAGTCAACTACTGACCACCTTCTCCCCAAATTTTGATGAGTGATCCCTTAACACTTATTTCGGGTCTCAATGGCAGACCTTTAGAATAGATTATGTCTTTCCTGGCTGTCTGGTCAGGGCAGCTCTCAAACTCCCAGGTTTCCAGAGTAACCACATTTAGAAACATCGGTGCTTAGGTGGGCCAGTGAGAGCATTGCTCCTTATGGATTGTCACAGACCTTAAGGACGGGGCCATGGATGGCAGTGGCTCAGGATCCAGAGCTCAGAGATGTACCCACAGTAGTACACTGGCTGGGAGTCCTGTGTCCTGGGTCTGGATGGCTTCGAGGGTTTAGCAGCATGGACTGTGAGCAGGGCATGCCTCTGAGCTCGACTGAAGCAAGCAGTCAGAGTCGTTCAGAGTCATTCTATTACTGCCCATTTACTTCCTTATTCAGCGTCCACCATACCCTTGGGTCTTTAGGTTAGTTTAAGAATGAACCAGGTCCTTCCCTTTTGAGACAGGTAGCCCAAGCTGACCTTGTGTTTGCTACATAGCTGAGGATGACTATGAACCTCTGGTCCTCTTGCTGCATGCTAGGCAAGCGCTCTACCAACTGAGCTGGTACCCAGCCTGGCTCTGCACTTTTGAAAACCCACCTGTGCTTTCATGACCAGACCTTGCAAAGTTTCACTCACTTGTCAATGGTCTTGGACTGGCCAGGCTGTATTCATAAAGACCACAGGGATGGGAGACATGCCCAAAGCACAGCAGTGTGCTAGTCAGGCAACTGGAAAAGGACCAAGCTCTGGGTGGCAAAGCAGGGGCTCTGCCACGAAAAGCCATGGTGAGTTGTATGGCTCTGCCCTGTAGAATCTATGCACTGAGAATGCTTTGCTGGACAGTGATTGGTGGCCACACTGCCAGTCAAGCCCATAGCAAATGCTTTGTAATCGTTTGTGGTTGCTTGCATTATTGACTGAACTTGTTCAGGCTTATTTATCAAAAACCACTCTTGCATATACATTAAACAGAAATTTCCAGATTGGGCAAATTGAAGAATTCCTGAAGCGCTTTCATGCCTAGAGCCCTCACCCAAGAACATTTATCTGTGGTTTCCCAGGACAACATCTCCAGGCCTCAGGGTTGATGGTGGCTCACTTCTTACTGCCTTACAGGACATCCTTATAGTCTGCAAGGTCAAGTGGCCTTGGAATAGTTGTCTCCCAGCCGGTGCCCTCCCGAAGTTTGGAGGAATTGCCTTCTTGGCCTGGTCTATTTCTGTCACTGAGCTCTCTCTGGAGCAGCGCCCCCAGATATGTCTGTGCTTCCTGTCCATGCTGGGGTGACACCTGGAGCCACAGAGATGCTGCCCGCCAGTCCTAAAACACTCTCCTGCCTTTCTAGGAAGAGCTTGCTGATATTGGACTGGATTATATGGCTTAATTATGTATTGGCTAGCTGCTCTTCATAAAAATCTCTAAGTCTGAAATCTCTGCTCTCCAGCAAGAACTGGAGTGCTTATAGATTCCATCTTTAGGTACTTGGTCAGTCTATTTAGAGAGTTGCTGTTGGCCCACTGCAAATAGCCACCAGGCAGTATAAGAGACTATGAAAACCAATCACTTCACATCTCAGGGAGCCATCTCTGGCCTTCATCCTGCATCTCCCCACCACCTGAAGGTGTTCTGAAGTGCTCCAGCCTTATCCTGGATTGCTTCATATCCAGCCTACTATTCCAGTACAGTGATAATTATCTGTGTAAAAACTAATGTTCATTTGTTTGGGGGGGGGTCTTATAAGACAACGAAAGTCCCTGGAGGTAGAGAAGGCAGGCAGGCTGTAATGGAATATTACTTGTATCCCTCTAAAAGATATAATTTCATTACCCAAGATCCATGCAAGTGGGTCACAGTAAGAGATGAGCATGGCAGCTCTTTTCTTATCGTCCCATTCTGTATGAATCACAATTACAATGCCCTCTTCTTTCATGGGGCTTTCAGTGAAATTTTAGGTTTTCCTTTTTTTCTGGTTTTTATTTCCCAAATGACAGGAGATTTATCCAAAAGAATATTTCTACTGAATGATAAGCCAGGGTCAATTGCCTTGTGACACACTTCCTCTCTGAGAAGTGGGGGCAGCTGGGTCTGCTGCCCTGGCATTACAACAGCTAAGACTTCATTTGCATCTGCTAATTGTTTCCCAAGCTCATTTCTCCTAGCATGACATCAAATAGAATTTGTTCTCTGAAAGTCTTCCTCATGTGAAGTCAGGAGCTGATGAGGGTGAGCTTTGATTGGAACAAAATTATCATAGGGTGGTTTTGACAGGGGCATGGATTTAAAGGGAATAGAGTAACTCATGGATTCTGGGACATAAGCACACAGGCTGCTTTTCCCACGTGCATGCAGTGCTAGCTAACAAAAAGTCACTTCTCAACGGGCACACACACACACACACATATACACGCACACACACACACACATATACACACACACATACACACATATGTACACATACACATACACACATACACACATAAACATACACACACACATACACATACACACACACATACACATACACATACACATACACACATACACACACATACACATACACACACATACACACATACACATACACACATATACACATACACATACACACACATACACACATACACATGCACACACATACATACACACATACACATACACACACATACACACATACATACACACACACACACACACCATCATTTTAAAGGTAAGAATTTATAGTTTGCAAAATGTGTTTACATACAATTTCCCATCAAATCCTCAATGACTGGAGAAGTCCTAGCATGTCATGCCTTCTAAGATGATATAGAAAGTGAATGAGATACTTGGCTGAGGCAGATCAATTAGTGAGTGGGACATAGGGCTCCACATGTCCACTGAACATAGCACCTCCATTAAGCCAGGCTGCCCAAGCAGTTTTCTGGGGGAATTTGTCAACAGAGAACTCTCAAATGCCCTACCGTTCTCTCTGCTGACCTTCTTTTGATTTTTCTCCCTCACAGTTGACAACAAAGATCACCTGGAGAAGACATCTGGACTGAAAATCCTTCAAAGTGGAATCAGCCCGGTGAGTAGTGTGAGGAGTGTCCACCCACACACAGGACACCCTCACGCCTGGTGTCACAGTGCTGGCTGGTTGGTTAAATCCAGGAGCATAGGGTTTGGTTTGTTGTGTGGTTAATATAAGTAGTGTTTTGTTGGCTCAGCTGGTGGGAGATCAGTCCTTCCAGTGTTTATAGATGCTGGGTAATGGTGTAGGCAGATGTGACTATTTAGGTTGCCTTTGAAATCATAGTTTGGTATCTCCCCAAGAAAATTCTGTCAGACTTAAGCAAAACAAGAGACTCCAGAAAAGATGATGACTTGTAATACCTAATTTATTGAAAATGAATAAGTTCCAGGAAATTATTCTTTCCTTGAGAACTCGTTGTCTTTGTTATTTAAACAGACACAGAGCTATGAATGTGTCCATGAGGTGACTTGATACTGTCACGCTTTTCGGTGTCCAGCCATTGCCTTCCTGCTACCAGCTACTATGTCTTCTCAGTGCTTGCTGGTGGCTGCTACTTGGCCGAGTAACAGTGTAATGAACTATGCATGTAACGGTGGCTGAGGTTCCTCCTGGGAGCTGCATGTAGCCACTCATAAGTCAGCGTGGACCAAAGCCAATCTGTGCTCTCACGTCTGAAATTTCAGATTTCACAGCACTTGCCACTACAGTTAATTAAGTGTTAAGGAGTGCTTGTTTGTAAGTGTTCCCTGCTATACACTGGCTTGTCCTTGCAGAGCCACTTAGAGAATCACAGCTTCCTTGGGGAAGCTCTGATTCTGCAACCAGGTCTTTGGCTCCTGGAGCCAGTAGCTGCTTAATTGATGGCTGTTTTCAGAGGCCTGGGCTTCCAGGTAGCTCTTAAGTGGGCTTGAGTGCCTGGGGCATCTTAGCTATTGATGGCAGAATGTGGGAGAATCTATAACTGATAGAAACTTCTCAAAGGACATTCAAGAGCCTGACAAATGTCACTCTTCTCTGTGTTCTTGATGCCAGGGTGGCCCATGTTGGATTAGAAGAGCAGGTGACAGCTGGGGACACTCTGGTAGTTTGCTGTTTCTCTAGCGGCCAGTGAAGTGGAAGAAAGAATCCAAATGTCTTGGGGCTTCCAGAACCACCTATATCTAATTGAGGAGCAGTGGCCATGTCAGAGAGAACCAGCGAAGTGTGGAGACTGGACAGTGGGCACGTAGATGTTACTGCCAGTCTGCAGGTCGAGTACCCAGTGTGAGCTATGTTTCCAGTTCAGCTTCTTCCTCTGGGAGCAATGGTGGCACCCAGCCATTGAAAGCAGCCCAGACTCAGGCTTCAGTCATTGGTATGACCCAGTTTCAGAGAAGCTTGGAACTGTGCATTGAGTGTGTAAGCCACTCAGGAAGTTGGAAGCAGGTGAATGATAGTTACCTGCTTTACATGGGAGATGACAGTGTGACATGTATGCCCTTGGACACTGAATGCCCTTATTGCAGTGTGGCCCCCAGGTGCTCCGAGACAGCCAACAGGTGCACCCCATGTGGGGAGGGTCAACCCCATTCACCAAGCTGCCTGGTTCTCAAGCATCTTCTTGTCTTCTTTCATAAGACCCACACTTTCATGCCCCACCCTGAGCCTGAGGATAGGCTGTGCTGTGGATGCTCAGTGTCCATCGGCTCCTCCAGGAGTGAGGAAGTTGGAATGCTGAGTCTTCACCTGCCCACCCAGGGGCCCACCTTTCTCTACCACTCAGCCTCTGGTCTCTAATGTTTCATTCCACCAAGGAATCTGGGCTTTGTCCCTGTACTCCCTGTATGTTCCTCATCCTAAATATCTGCATCCATTCCACATCAGTGGTGTCACTGCCGCCTCTGGACCTTGGGGCTCCATGTCCTATGCTGTCACACAGGTGATTAGTGTCTAGGTCATGGCTCTGTATCCTGTACTGTGGCATGGGTCAGTAAGGTCTACAGGTTTTGTGAGATGGCAGACATGTGCACGTGTCCTTCTGGTCTACCTTCCACTGCTCTGAACTTGGCCTCAACTTGGTCTCCCAGCACTGTACTGTGAGGCCTCTCCTCAAGTGACCCTGCAAGTCCCCTCGTTCTTTGTCACTAACATGCTATGAAACTCAACCAATGGCTATATTTTCTTTAGGCTGCACTCCACCCCCCCTATTTTTGGTTTGAAAAAAGAACAAAACTACTCAGTGTTATTTTCAACAGATCTGTGTTCTTGTCCTGCCGTCTCCTGCATTCTTTCTGTGGTTTGTTCCTTCTTTTCCTTTTTAATTATTCTAAGCCTAATTGTTCTATAATTTTATCTATATTCTCTTAATCTCTTCAAATCTTAGGTTTCTATGCCAGCTCCTTATCATACCTGCAGACTCTTTTCATGGCCGCTTGCTCTTCTTGTGTGACCTATCATGGCTTTGACTTTGTTTTCTTTTATGTTTGTTTGTTTCATTGTGACTTTATCTTCAGCAAGGAAGTATTGATTTTTTTCAATATTAGTTTCTTTTTTTAGTTTTGATTTTTTCTTTAGTTTTATGTTTGTTTTGTTTTTAAGAGAGGGTCTCACTGTGTAGCATAAGCTAGCCACAGATTCAACAGTCTTCCTGTCTCAGTCTCCCACATGAGGATGCCGTAGATGTAAGCCACCATGCCTCCCTTCTATGTGAGATCCCTGTGCAATGAGTTTTATGCTTGCCCTCTGTGCCCATGGACCCCATTTTAAGTTAGCTGCCCACCTTGAAGTTCTGCAGTCCCTAGAACGAGGCTCAGATCTTGGTTTCTTCCTGCTTCCCACCCTCAGCTGAAGATGGCTAATGCCTTCTCCCTGTTGTCAGGTGAAGAGGCTCGTAATGGTTGTCAGTCTCAGCTTCCCCACCTCCTCCAAGGACACATGTGCTGTCTGTGAATGTGGAAACCCCAAGCTACAAACCCCAAGTCCTATATCCTTGGGTCTCTTTAGAACTACCATATCTCTAATGGTAGCCTCAGCTCCTGGCTGTGACCTAGCTTTGATCTCTCCTGATCCTGGGCTTCAGGAGAGTTTCCTTTCTTCCATGTTCCGTGTTCTTTAGTATGTGGATTTTATGCAATTTCTGTGCCCATGTAAGGTAAGAGAACCCTCACCTTCCACCACTTTAGTGTCCCACTCACATATCATTCAAAAGACAGTGCTGACTGTCTCCCATGTACTCAGTGGGTCTTCAAAACTGAAGCCACAGCAGCAAGGAAGACAAATGAACATTTGTCTTCTTTTCCTCTCGAAACAAGCCCGGTGCCACCTGTGCCAGCTCTAGACTCCCAGGGCCAATGTGGACTCACTGATCCCAGTCTCCTGTAGTCAGTTCCATACACATCTTGGAACCTGTGCTCACCTTGGCTTACCATCCATGTAAACATGTGCTGTGGGCACGCCACCTCTGCCTGTTGAGCCCTGCCCTCCACAGGCTGTCCCTTTGGTTTTTTGAGACCCATGTCCCCCAGTCTCTTTTCCACTGTTTTGTGGCCTCAGCAACCCCTGCTGCCACCTGTTCAGCCTGCAGCAACTTCTTGCCCAAAGCCCAGTGTCTCCTAATGCTCCAACCTGCTGCCTCAGCCCCAGCCACAAGTTCTGTGAGGAAATCCATGCTTCACAGCAGGTATGTGTTTTTCCCCTTGGAGACTCCTGGGCATCACAGATCTCGTCTCTGACCTCAGGGTCACCTTTCTGCCTTTTCTGCCTTGCTAGTCACCTTTGTGCCTGAGATTCAAGCCAGTAGCCCTCAGAGGAGCACAACATACTACCACATAGTTTCCTGAAGATAGCCTGTTGTCCCAAATATCTATTTTATAATCCTCTTGTCTCAACCAGCAGCCTCTTTGAAAGCCTGTACTTCTTGTTCCTTTAGAGTTGGCTGGGGTGACCGCCATGGCCTTGAGCCCAGCTCTCCACATGTTTCCTTGGCAGTTCTAGGCTGGAAGCTGTTCTGACAGGCAGAGAACATTTACAGTAGCAAAATGGGAGGGAAGGGTTCAAGCTGAGAAAATTTTTAGAAACTTAATCATATCTTTTTCCTTATTTTAATTCTCTCACTCAGTAAGCCTGATTTTGGTTTTTTTTTTTATGCATATTTCTAATTCTTCTAACTCCTGACTTGGGAATGTAAAGCAGAATGTGATTGCTAGAAATCTAGCAGCATTTACAGATCTGCTGTAGGCACTTTCAATTCACACATGTGATGAAAGATAGCAGAATTAAAACCTTTTAAGCCAAATAGAAATATCTCAAAACAAAATTTAAAATAAATGAAGAGATTGTGGTGTGTGTGTGTGTGTGTGTATAGATAGGTTGTATTTTGATGTATTTCAAAATCTAATTTCTGATAGCTTGAAAACTTTTCACATTTTACTTGCATTAATGAAGCCACATTTCCTCTAGAGGATATTTATAATTGCCCTGACGAAAAGTTCAGAATGTGCTAGGAAACCAGTCTAGATGATTTCCACCAGGCGTGGGTCCCACTCATTGTGGAGTGGAGCTGCTTCCAGCTCCAATGCTAGCCACCAACAAAGCTTTGTGGCATATTTGCCCAACCTTTAAGGCAGACAGGATAGACTACCCAGCCCAGCATCACCATGGTAGCCTCAAAGACCACAGCAGGAAGGAGGAGTCCAGAGCAGACCTTGTGGGGCAAGAGCTACTCTGGTAGAACGGCCTGTCCCCTGCTGGATAGAGGCCTCCCACCCACTAGAGTGGCTGAGGCAGATATGGGTTGGGGAGGTTTTTGCCTGTGCAAGCTCAGCAATTGTTCTTCTCAGCCACCAACCCTCTATCACCAGCTCTTGTGATGTTGTGCCTCTGCTGCCCCTGCTATCCCTAGCTTCAGGGCAGAACTTCGCTCAAAGAAAGGGACTGTATGCCTACAAATGTGTCCATCTTCAGTGCCTATTACAAGTCCATGACCTTGTGTCTCTGCCCCACAAACAAGTGTGATCCTTGTGAAGTGTGCCCTGATTGAGAGCCTGTGTGGGCTCCATGGTTGCAAAGGAAAGGCAAGAAATGTGAGGAAGTGATATGGAGGAAGCAGTCTCATTTTCTTCTCCAAACAGCACATGCTGTTGAAGGAGGTATCTTTAAGCTTCTTTCATCAAAATCCCAGCCCAGGGCTGGCGAAAAAGCTGAGTGGATAAAGACATGTGGTGCCAAAGTTGATGATCTGGATTCAACCCCTGGCTCCTATACAGTAGAAATAGAGAGCTGACGCCCTAGTTGTCCTCAGACCTGTGTACATGTATTGTGGCATGTGCTCATGCATGTATTGTCACACATACAATAAGCAAGTAAGCAGACAAGCACTCCCAGCCCAGTAGCTCTAGACGGAGCTTGGATCCGGAAAGAATATTAGGGCCAAACAGATTGGCAGAGCATCAGGGACCTCTGTGCCAAAAACATGAAGCCTGATCCATTGATTCAGAGTTTGGACTTGCAACATGTATGTAAGGAAGCCACTCACCAAACAGAGAAATTAAAGGAATAAAAAGCTTTATGAAAGAAGAAAGGGTTGGAAGGAAGAAAGGAGAGAGTTAAAATATAAAACTGTAGGAAGGTAAATAATTATACTGTAACAAATAAATTTTATGATTTCCTTGAAAGCACCAAGAAAACTCTGCCTTTGAGGTAGCTATACACACATGTGCAAATACATTGGTGCCTTTAAGGCAGCAATACATACATGTGCAGACACATTGGTGCACACAGATCAGGCATCCTGTGGTGGGGTTGGACGTTGTAAGTATGTTATTCATTATCTTTTAACCTCTTCCTTTGAAATCACTATAGATTCAAGATGCTGCAAACTGGGTCAGAGAATCCCTACACAACCCTCACCCAGCAGGCTCCCCTTGGATCCATGTATGTAATTGTGGGACATCAACAGAAACGGGAGGTTCATACTGTGTGGCACATATAGGCAGCTCTGAGCCATTAGCTCCATGATGTACCATCTAAATACAAAAGGCATACTACTGTAATAAGTGGCCACATGTCCACCTCAGTGTAAACAGGCAGCCCTGGGGATGGCGAGGTCAGCTGGGTCCCCACTGACCCTGACACACTGTGACTTTGGGGTCCGTAGCCATCACAGACCTATGATGATCCCAGAGTGTGTTGTTCCTGGGCAGAGCACACCAGGCAGTGTGAACCATCCCTGGCCATTAACGAAGGATGCACCTAGATGTCACAGAGGAGAAGCATTGGCTGTGCTTGGGAGAGGCAAGACAGGCCGGTGGTGAGGCAGGTACTCACACATCCTGGTTTGGGTGGAGCGCAGGGAAACCTTCACAGAAGCTGGTCCCATAGAGAAGATTGCATGGCCAGTGAACCTGTAAATGAAGGAGGGGATTCTGCAAGCCTGGGGCCTGCTGGATATGTATGAGGACACAGATCTCTCCTTCCTGGATTCCAGGCTCAGATCCAACGTATATGACCTTCAACTAGTCCTCTTGGTTCTTTGATTGTGTGCTGGGACTGTTAGAGTATGACAGTCCCTGGGAAGTGCGTACTGTGGTTCTCACTGGGTGACAGTGAGTCAGCAATACCACTGTGGTGACAGGTACATGGTACCCCTCTTCCTCCTTTTGTTCTTTTTGATTCTATAACCCAAACTCTCAAGGGCCATTTCTGAGCAATAGAATTAGTGTTTTTCCTTGGGTGGCATTCTCACTGTAGCTCTAATCTACAATAGGTAGCTCAGTCTGCCTGCTAGTATTCAGAAGAACCAAGAGAGCAGTATGCATGCAAGAGTGTATGAAGAAGGGATGGGATGGGATGGGTGTGACAAATCTGGATGTAGCAGGTGTTTGAGAAAAGACCAGGAACTGGGTTCCAGATGATGCTGTAGCCATGTCTGATCACATGCCTGGAGACCCCATAGAAAAGTGAGAATGTGTGGTCACTTCATGGCATGGGTCCCACATCAGGGCATGTACAGTCTAAAAATAAACTTACTGTGATCTGAGTGTAGAGCGCTGTCCCCTAGGAATCACAGGCCCTCCGAGAACCTATGAAGACCACAGGTTGCACACTCATCCCCCAGGATATTGTATGAGATCCTGCCAGGACCCCCTTTCACTCCTCCCGAGAGTTCCCAGTTGGGAGCTTTGGGAGCAGAGGCTAGACCCTGACTAAGGATGGGGAGCAGTGAAGGAGCCGGAGCTTCCCTCTGGGGTAAGTAGCACGGGAGGCTTATGTTCAGCTCCTGAAGCACTCTCACTGCCATTCCATGCACATTCACCTCATTTTATTTAATCTGCATTTCTTGACAAAGGAAATGGAATTTTTTTTCTCTTAAATGCAAAAGTGCATAGGCCTGATAAAAGACTGTTGACTTGTCAGTACTCCTAATTTGTGTTTGAAAAGGAAAATCTGCATGAAATTGCATTAAATATCTGGGGCCCCATTTTGCTTTCTATGTGCAGCCCTTCCATTGCCCCCATGAGTGATGATGAGTGGACTAGACAGAAGCTGAGGCTTCAGTAGCCCGCTCCCGGGCTGAGATCTGGTTCTGATACTGAGCTCTGACTTGTCACACCTGAATCCCACAGTTCTTCACCTCCAGCCTCCACTGCTCTACCTGGTAAAGAGAACCACACCAGCATGTGTCCCATGTAATTACCTTCACTTTCCGAATGGGCAAATATAAGCTTACTGTGAATACCTTTCTCTCCTGAACCACCACAGAGAGCACCAAGCTCCCAGAATCACATGGGCCTTTCATGCTCCCTTGTGACTCAGAGGCAGAGAGCAACCATATGATGTAGCAGTTGCCATGGTAACAAATTCAATTTTTCCTCAATATCAAGGTAAATAGTCACGTAAGATGAAGTAAGTTGCATCTGATGTTGGCTACCCACCCACTCCTTTTTCTTTCCTAACATTTTCATATATATTTTATTTTTAAAAAAGCATAATGTATATTTCAACTACAGACACATTATTTACTGTGAAGTGTGACCAAGGGTGACATCTTTTGCCTTTCTTCCCATGAGAAGCAGAGGGGCCACCCTGGTTTGATGACCTACCATGGGCAGGATGGCTTCTGGCTCCTGTGGGCCCATGGGGCCTGTGAGCTTGGGAACAGAAATTGATTTTCATGTGACAAATTGATGTGTGGAGGGATGGCAAGCACTCAGTCTACAATATTCTGGAGGCCTCCTGTGGTACTTCTATCTGGGAAGCCTGAAGCTGTGTACAGAGAAGAAGAGAAGTCAAAGGAGCATATGCTGACCCACATCACCCGCTCATACTCCCTCCTCATATCACCTATCCACTGCACACTGGTAAAGATATCTTGCCCTGTATGGGGGCATTCCCACCTGAGGGTTCACCTGTAAACTAGTAAGTGTTCTCCAACAGACAGTGATGTGTGTGCCTATCCAAACACTGCGCTGAAACTGCTCTGCTTAGGCTCCTTGTCACCAGGTGTCGTTGAGAAGGGCACTCCACGCAGAAGTCATCTAGGACTTGGGTCTAGCATGTCTTTGCTACTTCTGCCCCTAGCAAGGCAATAGACACCGCATCAGATGTAAACCCACACCAGTCCTCACCTAGCTAGTGTGGCCTGCCAGGAGGAGCACAGTCTAGATGGTGTAGAGAAACCCCAAACTTGCCTCTGTGTGTTTAGACAATAAAGACAAGAGAGCTCCAGAATACGCCAGGGCCTGCCCCCTGCACTGCTAGTATTAGGACACCCTGGGGCCCAGTGTGGCCACTCATGTCAGCCTCCTGGACTTTAATTCTAGCAAAGAGATTCTGCCCTCAGAGAGATAGATACAGAAGATAGGAGCATGTTAGTAAACCTTGATAGTCCATGTGCACCTATAAATTGCTCTCCTACCCCATTCTGCTCAGTCGCGACTGTGCTTGCCTGTCTCCAGGGTCTCCTGCAACTAGAAAGTCGCTCTGACCCAAAAGCTGATGCCAGGATTCTGCCTCCCAGCAACACAGCACTGTTTTCTGGGTATCAGAGTCCCGGGGGGGCCAAGCAGAGTGCCACAACCTAGGTGGGGTCTCCCAGCAGAAAGCTACTTGCAGTGTCTTAGAAACTAGAATTTCAGTGCAGAGGGACCCAGCTTCCTCTGAAGTCTCAAGGGAGAGCTCACTCTGTGTTATTTGCACTCTTACAAGCCTCCTGTAACTCTTAACCTTGATATCCACAGTGACTACATTGAGGGGCTCCTAGGAGATCTGTAAGGCACATCTTTCAGTGTGCTGGTGAGGGTATTTCCAGACAGGCTTAGATCATGAAGGCTGTGACCTGCTCAATAGAAGGCCGATCAATCTACTGATAAAGTCAAAACTTGAGTGGAGTATTGAAAAGAGCTGCAAATGCGTAAGCCAGGGCCTGGTAGAGGAAATAGAAACAGCTGGCCCCTTTCTGTACTTCGTTAACTGACGAGTAGCCTTTGCTATGTGAACCTACTGCTTTATTGTTCGATCTCACTCACTCCAGGCCCAGGCAGAGCCTAGAAAACCATGAACCGAAAGAAACTCTTCCCTCTCTATGATGTACAGGTATTTTGTGTCAGCCATGAGAGAATTAATTAGTACAGCACTCCTTAGCTTGTGTGTGTGTGCAGCCCCGAGCTCTGCCTCCATTCCTATGTGGATATTTGGATATCTGTGCCCCTTCTTATTAAGAAAAATCTATGTTGCATTTAGGATATAGTCTACCCAAATGACTGTTTTGTAATGTGACTATATCTTCCAAGGTCTTGCTTCCACACAGGTTTAGGTATTAGGGTTGAAGCATATTTTTCTTTGAAAGATATTAATCAACCCATAGTACTCATGAGTCAGAAATGTCCCATCGTGTCTAGAAATGACAGTATCAGTGGCTGGTTGGCCTACAACTGAACCTTTCTCTCATGAATATAGTGCTCTTAAGTTTCTTAAGTGGTTCTAAACAAGTTGGGTCTCATCTCTCCAACTTGTCATTCTCTAACAAAGATATACTTGCTACAGACCTAACCATCTGTCCTACTGAATTTAAAAACATTTAAGGTTCAACATCAGTGTACATATAAAAAAGTACATATGTGCAATGTACATAAGATAAAATAGAAGGGAAGCTGTAAGACTGAGAAGTCACAAGGGAGGGGGAGAAATAAGGAAGCAGAGGAGAAATGATTAAAAACAAATTCTGTTTGAAGGTGCCAAAATAAAGCCCAATTCTTTATAAGCTGATAAAAATTTAAAACAATAATTGATTGAAATCATGTGCTTCTCAGATTTACAGGACACTATCAGAAGTCTGTGGGTGAAGTATTTTGGTGTCTTTCTCACCCATCACCCAAGGACAGGCAGTTTCAGGCCTGTCCACTGATGGTGGCCTAAGCAGCAGGCTCAAACTTACCCAACCCTGGAGGCTGAAAACTAAGATGGAAGTACAGAGGTTCTCACAGATCCCCTAAGGCCTCTCTCCTTGCTTATAGATGACATCTTCCCTGTGTCCTCAATTGTCTACCCCTTTATATGTAACAGAGTCCTAACCCCTTCTTATAAGGACACCAGTCCCATTAATAAGAGCCCACCCCAATTTACCCTAATTCCCTCTAAAAGACCTTCTCTCTAAATACAGCTACATTCTGAGAGGTCTTCAGGTCAGAGACTCACATATGGATTTTGGAGGAAAATAATTCTCTCATCATACTGATCACAGTCACACCTAACCTAGTAATGTCTTTTATCTAATCCTTCTAAAAGATAGTGCTTGGGCAAGTTACCTTCTGAGAAATATGTCTATGCCTTTTCCTCTATCAGATCAAAGAATAAATTAAAATGCAAAAACAAATTACCAAGGAAATCAGGGAGGATAAATGAGAGGATGGATGGATGGATGGGTGGGGTGGGTGGATGGATGATCAGATGATGTCTTAGTTAGGGTTTTATTGCTGTGAAGAGACACCATGACCAAAGCAACTCTTGTAAAGGAAAACATTTAATAGGGGCTGGTTTACAGTGTCAGAGGTTTAGTCTATTATCATGGTGGGGAGCATGAGCAGTGTGCAGGCAGACATGAAGCTGGAAAAGGAGCTGAGAGTTCTACGTCTTGATCCACAGGCAGCAGAAGGGGATTGTGTGCCACACTGGGTGTAGCTTGAGCATAGGAGACTTCAAAGCCCACCTCCACAGTGACACACTTCTTCCAACAAGGCCACATCTACTCCAACAAGGCCACATCTCCTAATAGTGCCACTCCCTATGAACCAAGCTTTCAAACACATGAGTTTATGGAAGGCCATTCCTATTCAAACCATCACAGATAGGTAGATAGGTGGAGAGATGGATGAATAGATAAATAGATGGGTGAGTAGACTGATGGATTAATTAGTAGATGAATAGATGATTTGGGGTGAGTGGGTAGATGGGTGTGTAGATAGAGAGTGTGTGGGTGGATGGGGGTAGGTGGATAGATGGTGTGTGAATATTACAGTGGGTAGATGGTGAGATAAGGGGAGGATGGATGGATGGGTAGGTGAATGGATGTACTGATAGATGAATGAATAGACTGACAGGTGAGTGGCTGGCTGGTGGGTGAGTGTCTGAACAGATGAGTGGGTAGGCGAATAGACGGGTAGACAGGGTTATATGGATATATAGGGTTGATTATAGATAGATAGAGTTGGTGTATGGATAGGTAGTGTTTGTGTATAGAAGAGTTGATGTATGGCTAGGTATGATTGGTGTATGGATAGATATGGTTGGTGTATAGATAGACAGAGTTGGTGAATGGATAGGTAGTGCTGATGCATGGATAGATAGGGTTGACGTATGCATAGATAGAGTTGATGTATGGGTAGGTAGGGTTGGTGTATGGATATATATGGTTGGTGGATAGGTCAGTGGATGGAAGAATAACTATAGATGAGTGGTTAGGTGGTTGGTGGGTGTAGATAGGTAAAGGTAGGCAAACTGATGAGTTGGTGGATACATGGGTAGGTGTATCAATGGATTGATGAGTAGATACTAGGATAGGTAGAAGGATGAGCAATCCATAGATGGATAAACATGTGGGTGGGTTGGTAGATGGATAGATCAGTGAAATTTAGTATGATTTTAAAACCACAGTGATTTTTTTCTTTTAATCCCAAATCCCATAAAACCTACATTTCCAGCCTGGCCATGCATTCCTAACAGTAAAAGAAAAGCCACATCACAATGCTACCAGCTGAGGTGTGGCTAGTGGTAACATTGCACTTGGGAAACTTCTAGTGGACATATGTGACGATATTCCTGCCTCCTACTGATGAGATGGTCATGGTGTAGACTAGGCACCCCCCTGGAGCAATCAGTTTGCCCTGGCAGGAAAGGGACTGGGATAATCTTCACATAAAGGCAGTAAGGATCGTGTTGTGATTTACTCTTTTGACCAGGGGTTGTGTTGTTCCTTGTGGTTTATTGGCTAGTGGAGTCCTTTTCATCTGGGTGCTGCAGGTAGTGAATTTATTTGAGAAATGTCAGTAGAGCCTTATGAGGCAGCAACATAGGAGAAACTGATTATTAAGCTACTAATTTCCAGATCGCCCCTAAGTGAATGCAAACAAATTCTGGTCCTCAAATCTCTGCTAATATACAATGTTCAATTTTTAATTTTCGGTACATCTTAGATTATGGGAATGAAAAACAATATTTAATCCCTCGTTAACACATGAATAAGTGGAAGCTGTCACTTCCAACCAGACAATAACAGGGTTATCTCAAGAACTGTCAGTTTATGTGAAAACATTATGTTGCCCAAATTTTCATAAAAATTAGTAATGGATAACATTCAAGATCAGAGCAATAGAAAGAGAAAAATCTACATTCGTGGTAATAAATATTCATATTTGTCTGCTCGAGAGATGAAAATCTAATCAAGGGGCTATTGATGCCCTGTTTTTTTTTTTTTTTTACCAACACGTTTCATCTAAATTGGGTTTGAAATGGAAATGAGTCTTAGTCAAAGTCCTCCAGGCCTTAGCTCATGGACTACCCAGGAAATACCCTGTATGGACCTACCACTGGTGCACACACTGCACCACGGTTAGGGTGACAATACCGTCTCTGCATGTGACCCCAGAGGTTGGTATGGTAGAGTGTTTTGAAGCCTCCTTCCCTCTACAAAGGAAAAGAAAAATAACAGCTCATTTCATGCCAGCTAACTCCCAGCTATTGCAGGGTTAAAATTGTCCGTGTTTTTGCTTTGTTGACAATTACCATAAATCAGAAGACACTCTGCATGAAGCTTAATGAAATATGTATGATTTTGAAAAAGAAAGATGGTGGCTGCAGGGTGTAACCCTGTGTACATGTGCACATGTGTGTATGAGTGCCTGTGTGTAGGAACACATGTGTGAACTGATGACATTTACTTGAGGCTATGTTTTTCCCTAACTGTCAACAGGCATTCGAAAAGAAGCATGTAAACAACTACCCAGCTAGGGAACACAACACGGATACACAGAAATCACACTGATCCATGTGGCCCCAGCAGGAATCCTAGCCCTTCTTCCACGAGCACACACATCACTACAGAAATCCCCGGAATTCAGGTCTCCCTGGATCACAAGCCCCAGAGAACAACCTGTGGGGACCAGGACCTGACCTCTCTTAACTACACTGACAAATTCATAGGGAGGGTTGGCTTGCTTTGGCCCTGGCAAGAGCCCAATATAAGATGCTAGGGCATCAGTCACAGAACCACAGGAGGTGGCCTCATCCGTCATGTTTGTCCTCTATGACATTGACTAGATTTTTACAGGTCACTATTACTTTGATAGAGGGCAGGCTGTGGGTGTGAGTGCATATTTCAGAAGTCCATTTCTAGCTTAGTATCTCTCCACTGGTCTCCCCACCCCTGGACCAGGTGTAGCTAACCATAGGATATCTGGTCTCCCCACCCCTGTGCCAGGTAGAGATAACCATGAGACATCTGGGCTGTTTTGGAGAAGTGTTTGAGGATGTGGTTTCTAGAGTCAGGTGAAGTATCTATCCTAAAATCTCCTCTCAGATCTCTTTGGAGCTGAGGAAAGAAGTCGGCAAAGAGGAGAGCCTGAAAGTGGAATGAAAGGCTTCCCATCAGCCTTGTAACATGCTACTAGGATCTGGTACTGTGGCTGGCAAAGCGCAGCTCTTTCCTTCCAGACCGCCAGGAACTACCCTCCACTGAGCTGCTGACTCTGACTCTGTGTCCAGAGGCATTTGTCCCTCTGTGGGGAAAGGGTGGACATACTGACAGGAGACCCGAGGAGCCATGAGAAAAGCCAAGCTCATAGTATGCAGTCCTGAGGTTTCTGAACACCATACCACCATGTCCTGTACCATGTTCAATGTGGGGTGAGGGCTATCAAGGTCCGCCAAGGCAAAGGACATTCTCCTCAAAGCCAACCCTCCTGGACGTCTCTGGCACCATCAGTCCAGCCTCTACTCTCCTCAGTCTTCAGTGGTCCCTAGCATTCACCCAGGACACCACCCCTCCCAGACTCATTGGCACCAGCCCCAGACAGGCTACTCTTTAAGTCTCGTATCTTTCCTCTAGAAAACTGCTCTGGTCTGAGTAGCGAGAGGAAGCCCATACTACCCCAGAGCATCCATGCCTCCACCCCACCCTGTCAATCCTCCCACATGACTGTCATCCAGAGGGGTCTGTGGCTGATAATGATGCACACACCTCTGGGCATACCTGGAAGGCACTGTGGATCCCCTCTGGAAAATGTCTATTCGTGTCCCTTGCATATAACGGGAGCTTTTCAACAACTGGGACAAACGTGGTGTTAATATCCACCTGCATTTGCTCATGATAGGGCTGGTTTGTGACAGACACAAGAGGTCCAGGATTTACCCACAGCCACACCACACACATCTCTCGGATCCCCAAAGTGTGTTTGTCCTCTAGACATTGGGAAATGAGCCCCAACAAAAGGCTGCATTTATCTTCAGCTTCTGGCTTCTCTCAAGTCCACGCAAAAGATGCCTCATGGATAACAGACATTTTTTTCAGGGTAGTAGGGAGTAGGCAGGACTTTCTGAGGTTTCCAATCAGTCTTTCTGTATAGGCAGGCAAGAAAGGCCAACATGGAAGAAAGTGGACTACAGGGATTTTCAGGGAGATTGTCCATCCAGAACCTGGTCCAAAAGAATGTTAGCATGTCATTTTGCAGATATCAGAACCTCCAGAATTACCTGAAGTGCACTGCAGGCCTGGTCCTGGCTGTCAGAGGAAGGTTTCCTGTGAGGCCATGGGCATGCTCTTCCTTTCCAACACAGGCTCTCACCTACATCCCTGCCTCAGTGCAGCCACTAGGGGTCACACTTACACATCTCTTCTGAACTTGATAGGATCCTGAAATTAGGATGCCTTAATTCTCTGTGACTTGCCAGGAATTTACCAGGACTTAAAGGAGATAGGATGGGGGAGAAAGATGTGAAGAAGAGATGGATAAACAGACAAGTCGGAAGGCTCTGGAAGTATCTGTGTTTGGAGTCACTTGCTTTCCAGAGTCAAAACCCAGTGTGAAAAGGAGTCAGCATCGACTTATTTTGTAATGCTGGAGCCTGAATGGAAATTCTCCATCTACATCACATCAGAAGGAGGACGCAGGACCTCAGGCAAGGTCATCAAAGTGGTCTCTGCGCATTTTTCACTTCCTGATGTAAACAAAGAAGTTTGTGAGAAGAAACCTTCAGCCATGCCCTTAGTTCCCACTTAAGGCCTGCAAACTTGCTTGCTTTTCCTCTTGCCCAAAGACCCTCTGAGAGCTCTATGCAGGTCACACTCACTCCTTTTCAGACACTTGAAAATCAGTGTCTCCAACAGGGGTCTCAAGATGGTGGTCAAGCTGCTGCCTAGAAGGGAACACTGTGTCCACAGTAACTCACTGGGTCATGCTCTAAACAGCTTCCCCACAAGGGGAAGTTTACCCCAGTGATGTTCCCATGAAGCCTCTCTTCTGTGGTACAACTTGTCACTTAGGTCCCTACCCATCATCACTGGAAACCAAGTGAGTGTTGTAATGTCTCAAACCCCAGCCCTGGGGTCATGAAGAGTCACGACATGTTCTGTAGTACAGGTGAATTTGATATAGGGCTGATGCCACCACAAGAAGCTCTGCAGGTCTCCTAGGACAGGGTGCAGATGGTTGCCAGTTCCTGGAAGGAAGCCTGAGTAGCCTGACTGCTCCCACCCTGCTGAAGTCACACTCTTGTTCCAGGGGTCAACAGCACAGCTCTCCTTGAACTAAGAGGCCGCAGGAGACCTCCTTTGTGAAAAGGTCAAGGCAAGGTTTCAGTCTGCAAACCCAGAGCCTCCATCCCCCTCCCCATATCTGGATTTCCAAGCTCTCTGAACACACCCTGAGTGCCACAAGCCTTGCTGGAAGGCCCAGCAAGCACTGGGTCACATACTTGGGCCCCACTAGGGTACAGACCAAGAAATGTTGTGGGAAAAGCTTGATATCTCAAATTAAAACTAACTTTGAGGGTGGGGCGAAGAGGTAGCTCAATTGGTAGAGTGTTTGCCTAGTAAGCACAAAGCCTTGGGTCTGAAATTTATCACCATGTAAACTGTTACGCTCACTCATGCTTGTAACCCCAGCACTGCGGAGGTATGACACAGAGGGCGGGAGTTCTTATTGGCCACAGAGTAAGTTCAAGGCCTTTCTAGGCAACATAACCCTATCTCAAAAAATACTAATAATAAGGAAAACCACTTTGACATCAAGGGGGAAACTAAAGTTTTAGTTTCTTAAACTTGTTTTAAAATCTAAAACTAAAATCTAAAATCAAGTGATAGTGACCCCACCCCGCTGACCAGGGGAGTAAGTGCTCCAGGACTGAGGGTTTCCAAGAAAGCCCGCTAGCCTGTCATTTCCTGTCTTCTCCGTTGGAACTAAGCACACAGCATACCCTGTAGCTAGGATTCTTTTGATCTGAAGTATGTCAGCAAATTGAACCTGAAGTTCTTTTATGCCCACAAGATTCTGTCCCACCATAGTCACACCAACCACAGCCAGCATGAAATCTTTTTCCTCAAAGTGAAAGCTTTCTCCATTTCATTTAAAGGAAGCATTTGGCTTATGTTTGGCCCATCTGGATCACTAGCATTGTTGTCCCTGTGCTCGGTGATCACAGTTAAGTGCAATGAGGGTGACTTTCATATGAGCCTTCGATACAGAAGCAGTTGATCCTGTAGCTGAGGTGGTTGCTAGGTGACCGATGGGCAGGCAGCATATACACCATGAGTATGCTGGACAAAGAGCTCGGCCATATCTCGAGTGGGACAGTGCTGACTAGTGCAAGATTCCACCACACTTCTCAGAACACTAGACAATTTAATATCAATGAATTCATTTCTGTAATTTTATTTAACATTTCTCCACTGCGGCTGATTGCACGTAACTTAAACTGTGGGAAGTGAAACTTCAGAGCACAGAGGTGTGACGCAAATGTTTTGGAAGTGTTGGGAAGTCCAGTAGTCTTCACCTCATAAACTTTTATGAATCCTCATCTGACCCTACATGGAATACAGACAGAAAGTCACATGCTGAGGGAAGAGCCATGGAGGAAGTTTAGAAACACTTGGGTTTGCCATCCGTACTCTGGTAACACTAAACTAATCATGTGACTTTGGCTGGCCTCTGTTTCTTTATATTTTTGGTTGTGATCCTAGCCTTTAATGGCTGAGCCATCTCTCCAGCCCCCTCTGTTTTGTTTTTTTTTTTTTATAACTGAGACAGGAAAAAAATGGGTTCTGATTTTATAAGACCTTCAGGTTGAACAGTCATAAATACAGGAGCCATGTCTGTCTGGGGTAGCCAACCCATGTGTACTCCTAATCCATTCTCAGTTGATCTTTCTTGGATGGGTGGCAGATAGATAGCTGGATCTATGCATGGTTAAGTGGATATGTAGATGGTTGAGGGGAGGGTAGATGGGTTGGCAAG
This sequence comes from Lophiomys imhausi, assembly GCA_907164525.1. Lineage (NCBI taxonomy): Eukaryota > Metazoa > Chordata > Mammalia > Rodentia > Muridae > Lophiomys > Lophiomys imhausi. The sequence goes on from CAJQZJ010001511.1 coordinate 23,479,048, forward strand.
TCAACTGATGAGTAGGTGATGGGCAGACAGAATGAATGGGCATGTGGACAGGTGGCTGGACATGTCAGTGGGTAGACGGATAGACAGAGGAATAAGTATGTGTGTTCACTCTTCATTCCTTTGGTCTCAGGGCTGGGAGGTATTCTTCCAGGCAGCTAGAAATGAAGTCTTTCTTCATTCCCCAAATTTTCTTCTCCTTAAAAGCTAAGGCAGTCTTTAAAGTGGATAGCTTTCCTAGGTTAAACCAGGGCAGCTACAACATATGAAAACAACAGCTCAGAAGCTATAGTTTCGTCCACACTTAATTCAAGGGCCACATGCCAATCCATAGTCCAGAGCCTCCCAAAACCACCCTGCAATGACTGAGTGTCAGAGATTATACATGCTATTGCAAGTTGTCATGTAAAGGACCAAGCTATGAAAAGAGAAAGCCTACCATATGGCCAACTACATAGCCTGTGACTGTCGGCAGGAAACAGCTCAGTGACTGATCTGGAACATACCACTCCCCCGTAGACATAAATGAGTCTCAGATGCACTATCAGAGCACCCTCTGAACTCCCAGGAAGAAAGTCCTTACTGCATGGAAACACCCAGGTAACTATATCTGAATCAAGAAGATAAACCTTCATGCTTTTGCCATTTGGATGGTGCTTCCCAGGGTCTTTCTAAGCCCATGATACCAGGCACTCATCTGACAATGCTGCATTCTTTCCTGCTTTGTGGGCTTAGGTACTCTCAGGGTTTCTGCACAGCTCAACACACTTCCAACCCCTTGATTTGAGTCTGAAATGAAGATGGCCCAAACCTCTCCTCAGTCTGTGTGTAGGCTTACACAGGAAAATGGTCTACGCTCATAAATGCTACTACACCCCAGTCATCTTTCTGCCAGATTTATGTTGTTGAGATTTATTCTTCTTGATTTATGTTCTTTTTACCTCTGGCATCATGTTTCCATTTGAATCTAAGTCACAGCTTGTTTGTCTCTCCCCAGAAAGGATACACAGGTATTTCTATGCAGCACAGATAATAGAAGCTAGTTATCTGTAGACACACATACTCCTAAAGGAAGATCAGAGGAATAAGTAGGATGCAGCTCCAACCCCCACTCCTCCATGGCTGGAACCTTGGGAAGGCCTGAGCTTCTGTCTCAGAGTCCATTTCTATCAAATTCATATCCTAAAAAACCTGCCACTATCATTATAAAGACTGATGTATGTGGCATAGAAATCATGTCACAAGAACTGTGTCCATATATCTCCCTATGTACATGTGTGTGTTAATGTAAGTGCACATGTGGATATGCATGTTGGATATACAGATGAGTGTGCATAATACTTGCACACTGTGTATAAGTTATGCATGCATTTACACATCTGTCTATATAAATACATAGCTGTGGTTCCATGTGTGTGCACACGTGAAGATATTGTGTCATTTCCTATTTCTTGATCCTTAATTTTCTAAAACAAAGGAGCAGCAGGCTGTGAGTAGAGTTTGAACTTCAGCTCATCATCAGACTTCAACACAATTAACACTTTCCCTGCAGTTATATGCCTTACATCACACATGGTACTCACATGAAAGGAAAAGCAATAACACAAAGCACACGTTTGCCTCCCATTTTCCAGCGTCTGCTCCAAGTGCATCCATGCAGACAGAGAAGGACCTTGCTCTTCGGCTGAAAACACTGTCAAGGGCTGTCAGATGTGGGTGTTGGAGAGGGCCAGAGCTAAGAGCATCTGTCAGTCCCAAACTCATGGGGGGGGGGCGGAGGGACTGTGTACTGGGGGCCTTTGTTATGTTAACTGCCTTCCTCACCACACCCCATCATCTGTCTGCTCCTCACCAAAGGTTCCTGAGGCTTGTGGAGACCACATAGTGATGGTAGACAGCAGGACCAGGGTTGCAGCCCCAGCTGTCCAGTGTTTCTGACTCACAGACAATACAACCCAGAGCCCAGAGCCCAGGGCCAATCTTGCACACGGAGGCCACTGGCAGATGTGAGGGAAGCTGTGTGAATTGCTCTCATCTGCCAGGACAGCATGAGCACTACCAGAAAGATGAGAGACCCTCCTCAGGGCCTAATGTCTTTCACAGAAGTCCAGGCCTTCTCCTGCTGGTCATTCTCATCTGAATGACTCAGAGCATTAGACCAACTTCCCCAGGACTGGTTGGATCTCAGATAGGTCTCTCTTGTTACAAGGCACAGCCTTCATCAGCTTCTGGCCTTCTGGCCTAAAGATGAATGTTCCTGAGGAATAGGGAAGAGTCCCCAGACACCTAATGATGTCACTGTGGTGTGAACTCAAATAATGGGAGAGGGAAGACCAGTTGCATTCATGGATCCAAACCCAGATGACAGGCAGCTCGGAGGTCAGGCCCTGCTCACCCACAGTGCAGAGAGCAAGCCAAACAGTCAGCACCCTGACAGGGGCATTTCAGAGCTGCTTAAGGGCGCCAGCCCCTGTCTTGCCCAGGATCAAAGCTTGTAGCCAATGCCAGGAGGAAGGAGTGAGAAATACTCCTGTAGGCTGGCCTCAAAGAGGAACACGGCTCCTCTCCACCTCACTGGTTACTACATGTTGTATACACAGTTTACTAGAATCACCTCCAGTCATGGGTCAAGGCTGGATTTGGGCAGATCCTGGATTTGGGGATATCCAGTACTGCCATGTGTTGGACATTAATGACAGGGTCCAGACATGCTACAGTTTGGATCTTAAGTATCTCCAAAAGGTCATTGCTGAAGCCTCGGTCCTCAATTGAAGGCTCTGTGGAAGATAGTAAGACCTCTAGGAAGTAGGACTTAGCTGGTGGGAATGGATTATTGGGGTGTTTTCTCTTGGCACTTTCCTCTTGTTCTCTCTCTGCTTTCTGGGTGTTATGATGTGAGTGACTCAGACATTCAGCCTCATCACAACCCAGAAACAATGGAGTCACGTTATCATGGACTGAACTCTTTGAAACTGTGAACCAAAACCAACATATCTTCTTTTAAGTTGATTTTTCTTGGGTATTTAGTCATAGAAACAGAAAACTGTTATGTTGTGATGAACACATGACCCAGAATAGATACCCATGAGCCAAGTGCCCAGCACAGGCTGGAGGACATCACAGGATGTATAGATTCAGGCAGGGCATGGACACTCACTGCATCCCTTGTCAGGAGAAGGCTTCATCCTGGATCTGTGTGAGCATGCTCTTCTGGTGCCCAGGGATTAACAAGCAGCAAGTGGAGGGGTATTTGACTAATTTCTAACAGAAACAATGGAGCAGCTTTTGCTAAGTCACATGGCTCGCCTTTCTGTAAATCTCATGGAGAAATAATACACTGAGTCCTACTGGGGACGAAGACAACATGCATGTCATCCTGAATCCAAACAGGGGGAGAGGAAACTGCCAGGAGATACTCTCATCCGTTAGCCTCTCCCAGGCCAATCGGAACAGCCTGTGGCTCACACAGCCACCAATCTTCATCCTCATGGAAGACAACCATCTGATGAGGCTGACTGTACCTGATAGTTCCAGTGTTCCTTCAGGAGGTGGTCTGTAGGCATGGGCCTGGCCTAGATCAGAGGGGCACAGTAATCCTTACTGGGCAGAGCTGTCAGAAGACCTGTGTGTGGGCTTTGGGATTGACCTCTACGGTCTAAGGAAGAATCCTCTAGCTATTCAGGTCATTGGAAACTACCCAGTTGACACCCTGTGAGTTATGGAGACTGAAATCACTGTGACCAGAGTAACAAGTGGGGGTCAACCTTGTGGCTCACACAGTAGACATTACTGGCTCATGGCTTTCAAGGCTCTAATAGGTTATTCTGGCTAATTCCTTCTGGGACCAGAGGGAGACTCTGCCCTGGCCACTCTCTGGCTGGGGGAGACCTTTACTGTCACACCACCCTCACACTGCTCCCTGTATATAGCTCTGCCTCTATGTCCAGAGTTCCTGTTCATATATAGACACCATTCAGACCAGACTAGGGCCTACCCATGTGGCCTTACTTAATCACCTTATAGTCTGCCTCCAAATATAGTCCCATTCTGAGGTATTTCAGGTCAGGGCTTCAAGATAAACTTGAAGGACAAATGTGTCCATAGGAGGACCCTGACAGTTGCCTTTAAGAGTATGTCCTACTTCTCCAGAATTCTAAATTATTTTCCTTTTGAAAATGTCCTCTTGAAATCAAGCACAAATGTAGCCATCCAGATATCCGTCATCACTTCCGACCCTGAAGCTGGACAGAGACAACCAGGAGTTTGACCACAGATGGGGTTCCTAAGGGGTCATTGTCTAGACTAGGAGGAAAAGATGTCCACCCATGGTCACTCCCCAGCATTTCTCATCTCCATCTCTCAAAGCACCAGTTCCAAAGTGACTCTGAGGAAGACACAGTTGTGGCCAAGGTTGGGGAGGTGGCACAAGAAGTTCCTAGACAAAAAAGCCCAGCCTTCCTCAGTCTTAAGACCTTAGGAGCCACTTCCTCCTGGCATTCATCAAAACACACCTGAACTGCTTGTCACAGGAAGCCAGATCCCGGGAGCACAGGGCAGGAGCCCCCTGGCCTGGTACATAGAGCCTTGCCCACCCTTCCTGAGAGGCAGGAGATACTACCAGAGTTTCTGGTTCCAGGTGGTCATGTCTTTCTTGAGAGACACATCACCATGGATATACGGTCTTGCTGTGGACTGTATTATCCCCTCCCCTCATCTCACAAGGAAGAGAACAGCTGAGATTTGTAACTTGACCCATAACAAAGCTTGTGTTTTCAGAGATGTGTCCAAGAAGAAGCACAACATGAACAGGCCTTTTCATCTTTTCCATGGAAATTTCCTTCTGCACAAGAGGCCTTGAGATACCCCTAAGTAGTATTGAATGTTGACTAACATGTGTGCATTAAATCTTGCTTGTTCCAAAAGCATTTCTTTTTTTGATTTTTTAAAAATATTTATTTATTTATTACTTCAGGTTACATCTCCATCACAGTGTCCTCTTTCTACCCCTCCCAGTCCTGCCCTCCCACCCTCTACACCCTATCTCTTCCATCCCACTCCCCTGGAGTGGAGTGACCCTACATAACAGTCCCCTACCCCAGTTCAGCAGTCATATGAGGACCAAGAGCCTCCTCATACACTGGGGGCCCACAAGGCAGCACCATTAGGGCAAAGTGTCTCAACGACAGGAAACAAAGTCTATGTTCCTGTTCCCTTTGGTGCATTGGTTGTAGTATAGATATCCTGTACTATATGACTAAAATCCAATTAGAAGTGAATAGATGTCATGTCCATCCTTCTGAGTCTGGGGTAGCTCACTCAGGATGAGCTTCTCTAGTTCCATCCATTTGGCTGCAAATTGCATAATTTCATTGTTTCTGATGGCTGAGTAGTATTCCATTGTGTAGATGTACCACAGTTTTTTAATCCATTCTTCGGTTGAGGGACATCTGGGTTGTTTCCAGTTTCTAGCTATTACAAATAAGGTTGCTATGAACATAGATGAGGAAACGTCCTTGTGATTCCATGAGAAATCATTTGGATGTATACCCAGAAGTGGTATGGCTGGGTCCCAAGGCAGAGCTATTCCAAGTTTTCTAAGATATTGCCATACTGACCTCCATAGTGGTTGCACCCTTGAGTTGCATTTCTCTGATGGTTAAGGATGCTGAGCATTTCTTCAAGTGTCTCTCAGCCTTTAGGAATTCCTCCTTCGTGAATTCTCTGTTTAGCTCTTTCACCCATTTTCTAATTGGATTATTTGGTTTCTTGGCATTTAATTTCTTGAGTTATTTTTAGATTTTGGATATTAGCCCTCTGTCAGATGTGGGGATGGTGAAGATTTTTTTCCCAATCTGTAGGCAGCCGTTTTGTTCGAATGACAGAGTCTTTTGCCTTACAGAAGCTTTTCAGTTTCATGAGGTCCCATTTATTGATTGTTGGTCGCAGGTCCTGAGCTGTTGGTGTTCTGTTCAGGAAGTTGTCACCTGTGCCAATGATTTCAAGGGTTTTTCCCACTTTCTCTTCTAGTAGATTTAGTGTGTCTGGCCTTATGTTAAGGTCTTTGATCCACTTGGACTTAAGTTTTGTACAAGGTGATAAGTATGGGTCTAATTTCATTCTTTTACAAGTGGACATCCAGTTGGACCAGCACCATTTGTTGAAGATGCTGTCCTTTTTCCATTGTGCGGTTTTAGCCTCTTTGTCAAAGATTAAGTAACCTTAGGTGTGTGGGTTCATTTCTGGGTCTTCAATTAGATTTCATTGATCCACTGGTCTGTTTCTCCACCAGTACCATGATGTTTTTATTACTATTGCTCTGTAGTATAGCTTGAAATCTGGGATGGTAATACCTCCAGATTTTTTTTATTGTATAGGATTGATTTAGCTATTTTGGGTTTCCAAAAGCATTTTTTAACCTTGGGAACATGATGCAACTCTGGAAATAGTGACTAGAACGTGACTCTGAACCCACCAAATAAAATCAGCAATTAAAGTGAGGCTACAAATATTTATTTATCATTTGATGCCAGTATAAGGTTGAAAGGTATGTTGAAAGACATGTACCCAGACCCTGGCCTTGGCAACTTAATGATGTAATGGGGAAACATAAGTGCATAAAAAGTAAATAAGCTACACACAGTGAATCAACATGTAATGAAATAAAAAAGCAGTTCTGTGTTCTCAGAAGAGAGCCCCGTGGGAGCTCTGCTCAGAATAGGGAATGCCATTGCTGGCAGCACCAGGCTGGTGTGAGCAGCTGAACACTGTCCCCCAAGGCTTGCCAGTTTCTGAGAATGTGACTGTTTGGATGTAGAATTGTTGCAAGTGTCATTATTTCAGTTAAGATGAGGTCACACTGAAGTAGGGACTCTGTATCCGTCATGACCTTGCCCTGACAGAAGACAGGAGGGTTAAAGTTGGACACATAGAGGAAGGCCTGTGTGTGTATGTCCGCACATGTGTGTATGTATGTGCATTTGTATATGTAATATTTGTGTACTTGTGTGTGTAATGCTTGTGAATTTGTATGTGTGTATATATGGTGTATGTGTATGCACATGTGTATATGTGTGTATTGTGCATATGTGTGTTTGTATGTATATGTATATATGTATGTCTGTTTGTATATGTGTACATTTATATATATAAATGTGTATATGTGTCTATTTGTGTATGTGTATATATGTGTGTTACATGTATGTGTGTATATTTGTATGTGTATATGTATGTATGAGTGTTTATGTATATGTATTTATATTATATATGTGTATATGTGTATGATGTCTGTGTATCTGTGTACATGTGACATATCTGTGTGTATTTTTATGTATAAGTATATATGCATGTATTTGTAGTGCATGTATGTAGTGTATAGTATACATGTGTATTGTATTTGTGTGTGTGTGTGTGTGTATGGTGTGCTCAGGGTAGAATTGGTAGTGTTGGTGCCTAGGCTTCAGGCAACTCCATCCTGTGAGGTAGAGGAGTGAGCATCCTTGTTTCCTGGGAGCATGTTCCATACAGCATTGATGTAGCAGAGATCTGTGGCTCTTAGTTACTGAAGCTCCCACCTAGAACAATGAGACTTTCAATTCAGGTTATACAGAAATGAGGCCGACAATGGCAAGATCTCCAGGGTGGAGCCCTGTGGTAGGGTAAAAAGCTGACCCACAAGAGCAAAGGGGTGACAGGATGTGGGAGGGCCTAGGCCCACATGACAAATGCTAAAAGAGATTGCAGACACAATGAACTGGTGACCTAAAGTGAGCCACAGTGAAGGGACCATCTACAAGACTAGATGTGTTTCTGCCATAGTCTGCACGTTGGCAAAGTTTTCAATTTTTGATTTTATAAATTTCACCTATTTATAAGGCATAAGAATCAAACCCTGCCTCATAGGGCAGTATAGCAGAGTGGGCTCACCTTCACATATCATAATCTGACACTCCGGGCATGTACCCAGCACTTCCCCTGCCCAGGTCACCTGACACCAGTATGCAGTGAGCAGACAAGGTCCACATGCCTCTGGGAAAAAGAGTCAGTTTTGCCCCTTTCATGAAGCCACGAGGAAGCTGCTGTCCTTCAACCTGCACATAGGTTGTACCTGACTTCCAACTGGCCAACTCTATCCAGGACTTCAGTCTTCTCAACTGTTGAGTGAATTGCCTGATCAGTCCTATGGAAACAAATTATGCAAACAAACAAATCAACCACAAAAATGAGCCCAAACAGCCACTGTGATCCAGCAGCTTCCCAAGCTGCCTGGCTTATATGGGCCCTGAATGCAGGCAGTTGGTGTTTTATTTAAACCATGTGTATTTATATAAATATGAGAATCTGTCTGCTCTCTGCCCACAGAGTAATTGTCTAGGTCTATCACCTAATTATCTCAGCACATTTAGCAAGCAAGATATTAAAACAGAAGATTAGCTATTAAAAGGCATCTTTAAAGAACAGAAATGAGATCTGCATGGAGTGGCGTTTAGTCCGAAGGAGAAAATGAACGCACACAGTACCTTATCAGACATGGGGGTCCAGCTCTGAAGCTTCATGCTGCATAGAACAGGGATGAAAGATCCTTACTCTATCCAGACTTTTTAAAAATGGAATGTGTGGATCTTCATGTGTGTGTATGCGTGTGTGTATGTGTGTAGTGTACATATGTAGTATATAATATACCTATTTTGGTAAGTTAAACATGGAATCCTGTTTGCAAAATAATACTTGGCTCCTAGCTGGACCCGGGAATACCATCTTCAGGGGTACATGGGGCAGATGTTGCCCTCAACTTCCTGCTGTCCTCTGAGGCAATAAATTTCAGGGGCTCCCAGAAAAGAGCCCAGACCTGGAACCCATCATAGCAGCTAGAACCTAGGCAGGGTCTGCTCACTGACAGTGACGAGTGGAGGCCCTTCCACCTTGTGTGTCTCGCTCTGCATCTTCAGGATCATGTTGCGGGATGTTGTACTGGCTGTTGGTGGAATCTTGTGGAGAAAGGCCACTCTTAGGCATATCCTGACTCCACCAACAGAAGTGTTGGTGACTAGTACGTTTGGTATTTGTATGTTGGAACTAGTATGTCTGATGTTTGGTATCTCATCTCTTCACTCTTACCTTCCTTTGTGATACTAGGGATAAAACCCAGGACCTGAGTATATTATGCAAACACCTGCCTCTAACCCTGAGGTCTCTTGTAGTCACTCATCTATCCTCTGGCCTGGGCTTCAGAGACAGTCTGACTATTACCTCACATGGAGAAACTTGGATCAGGACCTCCCGGAGGAGAGGGTGCGATCTATGTGTGGATGGGTCTCTCCTGGTATAGGTAGGAACAAACTCTCCATATACTTCAGAGCAGACTCAAGCAGAACTACATGGCAAGATCCTGAGTGAGGGCTAGATCTTCCACCCAGAAAGACTGTGCTAGAGAGAGACTCACAGCCCTCCTCTGTCTCCTGTTCCCGCCATGGAAGGGAGTCTCTGCAACCCATTTCTTCTCCACCACTGTTCGCATCCCCATGAGGCAAAGCACTATTGAAGGAAACAGTGAAATCCATAGCATGGCTCCCAACTCTGTACCTCTTGGGTCTTCAGCAGGTCAAGATCTTGTGTCTCCTTCAGGGCCCCCTTTCTGTCATTGGTCATTCTTCCAACACTGCTCATGTGCTGGCTTTCAGGGCAGTGGCCCATTTCCTCAAGGGCCAACCAGGGACACCAGGAACTGTTGCCACACATAACACTCCAGCACATCCTCTCCTTGGGCAGCAAACATTGGAAGATAGGAAGTACTTCTAAGAATTTGCAGAAGTTCATTGAGTTATAGAGTTGTATTACACAGCCATATGAATGTACACAGCCTCAATCCTTTCTCCTTTTAGAGAATGACAAGGAACTTCCAATACTAAATGCTATGAAGTGTGGTGTTGAAATCTTCTGAAGCAAAGATGTAAAGAACAAGATCTATTCAAAACAGCAAATGATCTTGACCTTCACAGCTTGTGTCTGGACCCTGATAAGACACAGCAAAGAATGGAGAATCGACAGACACATATTTAGAGAAGCTGGGGTCAGGCGGGGTGTGAACACTACTGTGTAACCCACAACCTCTGCATTTCCGTATAGAACAGGTGTAGGGTTAGCTAATTTTTGTAGGAGGTCTCTGTGGGTCAGCAAGTCTCAGGCTGTAACCATCCAAGAACAAGCTACAGTTGCTAGGTTTTGAGTACACTGATCAATAGTCTGGTCTGTAAACATTCAGACTTGGACCACAGGAAGGCAGCTTTGCCAATTTCAAGCCTGACCCATAAAGGCAGAGGCTTTCCCACTTTCCTATGGATCTGAGGCCTTGGTCATTTTTAAGGCTGGAACCCATGTCAACAATACAAATTCACTCAGGACTTTGCTCACTCAGGGTTTCCTTCATTACCCACAGACATCCCTTGTGTAAGCAGTGAGCTGTGAGTGTGCCTTAAAAATGACCATGGATGAGCTGGCTATTTTAACTAGATATCTCAGGAAAGATTGCAGATATAATAGATCCTAAGTACATGTGGACTCTCCCCATGCAGTGCCAGTCACGGCAAGAATGCAAAGTTCAGCGTGGAAGTCATTCATTTTCTATATTTAACATTTTTTTTGTCTGATAAATCTTAAAGGATCTTTATTAATTAGCATTTATAACAAGATTTTTTAGTGAACTAGGGAGAACCCAAGAACCTCATATTTTGTATGTAAGTTTTTTCTTCTGTGGAAGGCCATGTGGCAAAGATGTGGGCTGGTGATATGAAGGGGATTTACATTTTTGATTGTCAGTCATATAGACTTATTTATTCTATGAGAAGCCAAGAAGTTATGAAAATGGTTTGTTAAGCATCGTAATCTGGTACAAACTGTGTTCTAACATTGGTCCCTAGTAGCGTTATGTCTATTATATTTATTTGTTTCAGACATATACCTCTTCAAGACATATTCACCTGTCAGTGTTCACACTTGTAGATCAGGATATGAGTCAGACTGTGTCACTCTACCTAATGGGCTCTAAGTGTCCTAATGCCGTTACTGTCCCAGCTACAGTAGCCTTCCAGCCTGCTTATAATCCTAAGTTATGAGGAAGGAGTAGAACTCAGCACAGCATCAGCGCCCCAAAGACACCCACACATGGGTTCTCTGTAGTTCATGCTAATGGATGATTTCAGGGGAGGATATAGTTCAAGAGGACAAGTTGGGCTTTTCCCTCACTCCATCCCCAGGTAGCCAGAGGGGCATCTGGAGACCCTCTGTCCTCTGCCTCACCCTTGTTAGTGAATGAAAAGCAACTATCTTGCAAATAACAATATTAATTAGTTACTGGGGGGGCACTGCAATGCTCACCACTAGAGTAGTGGTTTTTTCATGAGGGACAAGAAGATACAACTCAAATTAACATGATGATGTCAGAAGGCTTCAGAACCCTCTACATCAAGGCGGCTCTCACAGCTGCCTGAGATCCGGCGCTCCTGGCCAGGAAGAAAAGCCAGCAAACACAAGGAACAGTTTAAATCCAGAGAAGCTGTTTGCTTTTGTTTGGCTTCCTCTCCACCCACAAATACCTCAATTCACAGTATTCTTTGTGTCTGACCTTTGTTAGTGCTGGAGTTTGAAATCCTTGGAATCATCAACTTGAACTCCTCCAGCACCCTCCCCCTCCTCTGCCAGAGCCATGCTTTGTCCCAGCTGCACAGTGCCCCTAGTCACAACCATCCTCATCAGAGACCTGCTGGCAGCCAAGCTCAGCCCTTGAGAAAGCACAGAGAAAAGACGCCCAGTGTCCCCACCATGGTGCATTTTACCACTCAGAGGGAGGATCTGGGCCAGGGTGCTCTCCCCACTCCTGCCGTAGGTACAGCCTGTCAAGAGGGAGACAGGGCCTATGCATGAAGGGCTTGAGGCACTTGAGTTTCACATGCTCAATCTAATCCTAACCCAGTCCCTGTGATGGTGAGCAGGCTGGAAAGAGCTGTTGCGGAAGAGACAGAGCTGTTGCAGAAGAGACAGCAGGAACAAGTCTGAAAACTATAAACATTTGTTTTCAACACACACACACACACACACACACACACACACACGCACACACACGCACGCACACATACACTTTTCCCACTGAGTTTGTTTTTATGGTTAATTTATTAATTTTTTTAATTTAAAAATGATCACTTTGAGAGAAAGGGTACTACGTTTAGAAAGTTTTGGATTAATAATTCAACATTTCCATTTTTGGCCCAGTCTTTGGAACATTATTAATCTCAACATGGATGCACTTTGTTCTTTTTTAAATCATGGGTGTGTAATACTTACTATGCCCCCATTGTTTTCAAGAAACATATACAAAATAACTCTTTGCTAAGAATGTGTGTCTGACTGCACAAGAATGTGTAACTGAGTAGAGTTTGTGTCACAACTAGAGAATTATCTTAGAGAATAACTCCTGAAGCTTTCCTTGGAGCTACTGGCTGTAACTCCATTAGTAGGCGCCATTTTAAGCTGATTGATTCTAAGTCTGTTATCATGAAGAGACAGTTTTGAACACAATTTGGCCTGGACAGCTTTCCTCCTAATACACAGAACTTAGGTCTAAAAGTGAAGGAGTGGGTGTGAGATCCACAAGGATTTCCACAAGAGAAACTTTCGTCCAGTTTTTTTCATTAAAACACACTGGAATTTTGAGCAGGGGGCGAGCAGCTCAAACGGGAAGTTGTGAGATGAAAGACCAAGCTTCAGAGGAACACCATTTTTTGAGGGGCTGCCTACACATACAAGACTGGTGGTTTGCTGGTTTACACCCTGAAGACCCCCAAGGCATCTGTCTGGAAGCAGTTTAGAGGTGGTAGACACCAGCCCTGAAATCCTAGAAACCCTAGGGGACACTCCAGGGATCTGCACCACCCCTGCCTTATACCCCCAGCAGCCATCCCCTCTCTCAGACATCCTGCCGTGGCTGGCAAGGGCTAACTCACCTCCTCTAACAAAAGAAAAGAGAGGCTTGCCTGGCTGGAGTACAGGCAGTACCCTGGAAGGCCCATCAACAGCAGAGCCCGGAAATCAAGGGTTGGATGTCCACAGACTGGGCATCAGGGGCTTCCTGTTAGTATACATTAGTATCAAAACACCAAAGCACATTTTTATTCATGAGCTGTATTTGTGAGTTTTCAAATACATGTTATGATTATTTTGAGAAGTTAGGGGATAATTTAGATTCTAGGCTGATGTTCTTTTTATTATTTAAATAGTGTACATGCTTATTAAGCATTAAGCAGTACCCTGCAGGAGGCGGCAACCCAAAACAGCCTCATTAAGGGAATGATAAAACGCACCCTCGTTAAAGAACCCTTTGCAAGGATTGGTAATTACCACAGATATTTATTAGACAGAAAAGGGTGGGAGTGGGCTGAATGTGGGGTAGGAGTCGAAAACACAGGCGGCTTAAGGCAGGAAGCCCAGAGCCAGCTGGGTAACTGCAGTGCACCCCAAAGCATCTGTCCTGTCTCCAGTCTTGTTCCAGCCATTCTTCAATCTGCTGGGTCTCTCCCTCGTGCGTGGTCCCTTGTCCTGCAAGAGTCCACTGAGAGCTGAAAGTTCCCCTTGACTGAAAGTTCCCCTTTGAAGAAGTGTATGTCTACAGACCTTCCACTTTCCTTACACGTGGGAGAGTGTAAATTCCC
>CAJQZJ010001511.1:23492751-23506239 GCA_907164525.1 Lophiomys imhausi
AGACCTTCCACTTTCCTTACACTTGGGAGAGTGTAAATTCCCACACTATATGGAAATATAAGCTCAGGTTTCCAGTCACTGCTCACCACAGTGGCCATAGGGTAAATAAATGAAGAGTTCCTAGCCTAGGTTCAGACCCTTCCCTCCCTTCCTGGGAGTACTTTCTCCATGAAACTTACTAGAGGAAGTCTGTGGATGGCTCATAAAGGTACTGGGTGGTAGCGGTTACTATGAAGTCCATCCATACATCCTCCTTTCAGGCCCTGCATGAGGTATACAAACCATCAGCCCCTCTGGATACTAGACGCTAAGACTAAGCCCCAGGTTGGAAACCTCAGTCATGACTCCATTATATTTCTCCCCTGCTGGGTTTTCTCAAACCTGCTGTAAATACAATCAAATGCCAGACCCTGCAAAGGAGAGGGGACAGTACTGGCCCTGCTGCCAGTGGTCTCTCTCCACACTGTGTTCTCAGGAAAATTGACCTGGTGGTTTATTTAAGCCAGAAGAATTTTCATGGATGATAGTATACTCTAAAACAAACTTCAAGATGTTTCAGTTCTGAAAGAGTGTCCCAAAGTGTGGCCATGTGTGGTGACAAGAGCAAGTGGGCCTCTATAATCTGATCAGAAGTAGCAGAGGTATTTATGGGTCAGGACGAAAGAGACTTTCTCCAGCCTGCAGTCTTCTGGCTTACATTAAGATAATACCAATGTGTTAGACACATCTCATCTCTACAGCCAGGGTCCTGGTCTAAAGATCTACCCACAGGTTTTGTCTGGCTACGGTTTTAGGGGAAACATGACACTAAAAACCAACCAGGGTCACTTAGGCAGTTATGAAGGTGATGGATCAATATGGCTGCCATTGGGTCAAACCGAATCCTGACAGCTGTATCTGTTGTGGCCAACCCACCCTCCCACATCACCAATCAGCAGTGACAACAGTGCTCCTCAACTGCTGCTAAAATTCACAGACCTCCTAACATTGTACCTTCTTAGCTCTGTGACATACTTCTTAGCTCTCAACCTCTGTCAGAGAAAAACAGGGTAGGTTCTGAATTGGAGAACAAAGGGTCCTGATGCTCGACAGTGGCCTTCTGGCTGGTTGTTGCCTTGGTGGGAACGCGAGCTGCACCTCATGGAGTTTCTAAAGCTTTGAGTGAAATAGGTCTGCTCCTGTGCCTCTCAGATAGTATTGACTCCTTCTCTTAAGCTTCGCCTTGTAATATGGGACAGGGGTGTGGGATAGACGTGCTCCATACAGGAGCGCTCCAGTGTGACAGTGGGGCACATGAGACCTGCCTTCCTGTGGCCCAGAAGGTGACCCACAAACTGCACTTAGATTTCATCCACCTTCCCTACGTAGTCTGTATATTCAAAGGGATGGGTTTAGTGAAATGCTTTCCTCCTCTGGGTTTAGAAAGAATTTTTAAAACTACATTAATTTATATGTAGTGTCTGTGTGTGCACACGTGAAGATCAGACAACAACTTGTGGAAATCAGTTCTCTCCAATTATGTGGATCTCAGGATCCAACTCAGATCATCAAGATTGGTAGCAAATAACTCTCTGAGCCATCTCAGTGAGTACAGGGAGATATATTGACATTTTCTTGGAAACATTTATGATTTTCCCACATGTAAACATTAATATACTAGGCATCAATCTACATGCACCATGGAAGCCAAACCACTTTACCTTCCTTTTTGGGCATGAACTTTGAAGACATTCCTTCTCCCTACGGACCCATCTGCTCCCTTTGCTGTCTTCCAAAGCCCCCACCCCTAGCAGTGCGCCTTTTGCTTTATGTGAAATGTACATCTACCAGGAACAAAGAAGTTATTCTCTCCCCCTTGGATGGAGACGGTAGAATTGTGTGCCTGTCTTCTATCTGTGACTTACCTGCTAGTCTGTGCTGAGAACAGATGCTAAAAATGAAAGAAGACGTCAGCCAGGTGGGTCCCCACAGAACAACCCTTTGCAGTGTGTCCAGGGTCCCTATGGAACTGCCTCCTGGACCATTGCACAATCTGTGAACACACCACCAATGTCAAGAAGACTGCTGAAACTGTCCCCCAAGGGGCCACAAACAGCCCCATCCACTCTCAGGCATCTGTTGGTGAACCTCATGCCATGACAGTGTGCCTCTACACTCTACACACTGTGAGACACTCCCCCACCCTCAGCGCACCCCTGCAGGGTGTGAACTGCAAGTCCTCAGGCATGCAGGCCAAATTAAAAGAAAACACTCTCACAACAGGTCAGAAGTAACAACAACGTGTTCAATTCTCAGAGCATGCGGTCTCCATCCATGGGATTCCAAGCTCTTCCCCTTGGACTCCACTCACCACCGTGCTCAGGTCTTCCCTTGCGTACCCATGGGCTTCTTCACACACCACACACATGGTTCTTCTTCCTGGCATCTTACCTCTCCCTCTCATCCCAGCTCAGCCGTTACTGCTTCTCTCATTGGCCTGCCTTTCCTCCACCGAATGGTGGCAGGCTGGGTCCAGGGAGCCTCATGCAGCTATGAATGTAGGTAAGCCCATGTCCTTAACAGGAAATGTAGGTGTGGACCTGCCAACCACAGTGATTGCCCATCCCTGTCTTGTCAAGACCAAGTCAGCATAAGACTAGCAACAGTTGGCTTCTTCTGCAGTTTCCTGTCCGTGAAGAACTAGTGCTCTGATGGCCTGTGATGACCTGTGTGGAGAACCCCTGGTTCAGAGATCAGTGATAAAGTCACCCGGAAAAAAATACCTCCTGTTTCCTCATCAACAAGTTAACACCCCTGCATTCATCCCCATGCATGAACAACCGGGACCAAACAGATTTCAAACTGTATGTTGGAAACGACTGTTTGTTATTGTCTAATGTAGAATTCCAAAGGAAACCAGGGCATTATGGATGTAAATATGTATTCATTAATTGGTCCCACAGCTGCCTCAGTGGGTGACCCTTGACTGCCACATGTACACACATGTCCATGCACCCCTCCCAGAGCCCCCATATCCAGTGATAAGGGAGGACAGGAGAGGCCCAGTGTGATTCCTTTGCATGAGGAGAGCTTAATGTGGCCCATGTGCTAGAGAAGATGGTGAAGACACCAAGCCAGGGAGTCCATATGCAGGCACTGAAGACCAGCCAAGGAAGCCAGGCAAGACCCTCGTGGCCACCATTGTGCTGTTTCTTTGTAATTATACACACGTCGTAAGCTTGCTTTTGAAGACATTAATTGCATGATTAGTTTTATGATTTCTTCTGATTACCAATTAAGTCACCTTTTGTATTTCGTACATACATTAGACCTTACGTGGTGCTTTTTTAATTTCTCACTTAGCAGGGGTCCTCACACATCTGAAGGCTACATTACCCTCTCAGTAAACAGAGAGGGTTTAATTTTCTGTGCAAGTACTGCAGTGGGCTTGGGAGGGTGATGCTTCAGATTCTGTGCTATCAAGAGTGACATTTAACTTTATGGGAAATCTTGGTTCTCACTGTCAAAGCAATGTTCACATGTTCACAGAGCATGAGCTGAGAAACGTGTGGACACCAAAGCCAGTAGTAGCTCCACACTCCTGGTCTGGATGGAGTTGTCATGTCTCCTTTCTCTAGTCCTTCTCCCTTTATTTACATGTGTTAATATGTCTGATATTCTTAAGCTTGGCCCACACAGGCCTTTGTTCAGAGCACTCTCCTAAGGCTGGTACTCGCAGGGCTCTGCAAAAACTGTTTTCTCTAAAGACAGTTCATACAGGATTTCATGCAGTAAATTCTCCTGGAGGTGGACAGAGCAAGAAGCTGAACCTGCAGCTGTATGGCCTATAGCACCGTGTGGGCCCTCAGATCACCTACAAGGAAAAATCCGAATGGATCTGTGATCAACAGACGGTCAGGTGGAGGAGACTAATTAGATTGCTCTGAAATGACTCCGTAAACTGGGAATGCGTGGGTGGAGGCAGGGTGTACCCATGTGACTCACAGTCGCGATTCACAGCCACACACAAAGGGGCTGCGCTAAGGCTGTTTATAATATTGTGTATGGGTTGGAGACCTGCAGGTTGATTTAAAATGGATGTGTAGTTCCAGTGCTCTGAAGCCAGGCCGCCCTGGAGGGGGAGCCGCTGGGAGGTCTAAGATACTTTTAATTGGATGTGGCTATAGAAAGAGAAAGTTCCAATTTTGATGTTGATCCTTGAAGTATTAGCTTGACAAAGCTTTGCATTGTGGTGCTCAGAGAAGAGAAGGAGGGAGAAAGGGGAGACAGGGTCCCTGCAGTACCATATGCTCTTCTGCAGACCATGAGGGCTACAAGCTTTCACAGGAAACAGTGCAAAACCGGGGTGTTCCCACAATGCCCAGGGAGTATACCCTAGTACTAACCTCAGCACTATGATTTTTTTTTCATAAACTGTAGGAAAAATCATCACAGGGTTCCTCCGCGCCCTGTATTTACTGCAGGCATGCTGTCTAGCCAATCCTACTCTTTCTAAATTCTGCTTCTTGTATTGTCCCTGCTGCTGAATTATGTATGAGCCCGAGTCTGTCAGTCCCTGAGCACAAAGGCCACACGGGGCCTCTGGCACCCCTCAGCCTCAGTAATTACTGCTCCTTAAGGCCAGTGTCCCTGCCCCAGCATATTTCTGTGTATTTTTTAAAGACTAATTTAGGGTTTCTTTAGAAGAGCTTTTCAGAGTCATCGTGTGTGGGGTGGGGGTGGGGAGGATCCTTTACCCATGCTTCATGTAAGTCCAAATACAATACTAAATGTTAAAATTTAAAACCACTAAGAAAAAAAGAGTTGGTGACATAAGTGGGTACTGAAGCAACCACAGTGCAGTGCCCTGAGTTCCCATCAGCCCTCAGGTGGACAGCTTCACCTGTCTATTATCTGCTCCACAGAGTGGGCTGGTGGAAGGGGTGAAGGCAGGGGCCAGGAATCTGCAGGGTCCCACTACCCAGGAGCTCCCCAACACCTGCACACCCGTCCTGAAAGCATTTTGGCATCAGTGGCCAATGGTGCATGGAGGACCTCCACTTAGGCTGGGCTCGGCCAGCGATGTCAGCCAGGATGAGCAGCAACTTCCCCTCACTGGTGCATGTCACCAGGAGGCCCAGGCAGGTGTACTGAGCCAGTGCTCTTCCCCAGGGCACCTGCTTCCCAGATGCTTGGCCTGGCTCCTCCAGGAGAGTCCTGGCCCAGTGTCTCCTCAGAAGGAGTACTGCTGGTTCCCAGAGGGGTCTGTGATGGGGGCTTCTGCTAGGGTGCTTTGTCCAGAGGGAAAGATGCGTGGTCTTTGTTTCTCCTGGCAGCAGCTGTCCCAGCTGAAGTTCTTTGGGGGATGGGGGGAGTGGCACAAGGCATCTTCTGCCCTCAGTGTGTGCTCTGGGCACATTGGAACAGAACATGGCTCCCCTAGTCAGTCCTTCATAGTCAAGTGGTTCCAGCTAGAACATTTGTTTATCTGGTTCACCCTGGGCTCTTATTTAGTATGTTGTGAGGTTAGGGACAAACTTAGGTCATCCCTCTTCCAATTAACCACCAGTTATGACATCACACCTTGCCTTCCTATTGACGTGTGACATTGATATGGTTTAGTTTTACCTCAGACAATGTTCCACAAGCCCTGTACAGCATTTTCCTCCTGTAGACCCTTTGATGTGCAAACTGAGTGCCATCGGGTGAGAACTATTCTGAAGGGCAAGTAACCTACCACTGCCACCCTCACCCCCCCCCCCACTCTCCTGATCTCTTCATTCTTGGGCTGCATCTTGTCCTCCTGGCCTCCACTGCCCTGATTCCCCCACCTCCATTGTTATTCTAGAAGAGCTGAGTGGGTCTGGATGATATTGCCACTGGTTCTGCTCTATTGGTCCCAGTGTGAATTTTAACTTTGCTATTGTAGCTTTAATTTCCTTACCCTTTTTTTTTCATCTCCCCCAGTTCCTGCTCTCTGCCTTCATAACTTGATAACTGCTTAGTTTTTATTAAGCTGTTGTTTTTCTTTCTTTCTTTGCTTCTTTCACTGCACTGTGTCTTGGCTCCCATCTTACTGACTCTGCCCCTTACCTTCTTTAGGATGGGCAGCTAACCTTTTCTGGCCATGTTTGTGAATACTTTCACAAGGCTGTTGCTGTAAAGCATGGGATACTGTGGCCTCTCCTGCCTTACAAAGAGTCTCCTCAGGAGTCGGGAAGATGGTTTTTAATCTTTCCTGTTTACTCAAATCAAGAGGCCCCCACACTGCTTCTTATTCTGACAGAAGATGAGAAACATTTAGTCTCTTGGATCAGGTCCCTGTCAGCTCCTCTGTCAATAGGATTCTTTTCCAGACACATGGCTCAGGGAGCAGAGGGATAGGTTGCTGCTGTCAGCTGAGGACAATCCCTGGATTCTGATGTATGTTACAGACAGCATCACTGAAGTATAACTAATTTGTGATAAAATACCCAATCGGATGCATTTAAAATGTATTACATTTTCAACTAGTGTGTGTGTGTGTGTGTGTGTGTGTGTGTGTGTGTGTGGTGTGTGAATGTGGGGGGAGGGGCACATACATGCCATGATGTACAAACTCATAAGAGTTGATTCTCTTCTACTATACAGATCTCAGGAACTGGACTCAGGTCGTCAGGCTTAGAAGTAGGCACCTTACCCACCAAACAATCTTGCCCATCATTGTTGGATATATTTTTGACAATATATTTGGGTTGGCAACCAGCATGATGGAGACAGACGATAGCTTTTGTCATCCCAAAATTTCCCCCTTGCCCTAGCCCACACAGACCCCCTCCCTTGCAGCCAGCAACTACAGATGCGCTTTCTGTTACTGTGGTCTCACCAGAGTCTCCTGTGAATGGAAACAATGAAGCTCATACAGTGGGCTTTGTCCACTTTCATTTGTCATTTGCTTGAAGATCCACTGCCCCATGGCATTTATTTCAGGGCTCTGCTTCCTCTTGTCTCAGAGCTCTGCATGGACCAGCCTGATGAACACACACAAGTCCCTTCTACTTTCCCTCTGTGGCACTGCAAGCTATGAAACACAGAATCTAGAGACCCAGTGGGAGTTTGTAAGCCAGTACCCAATGCTATCTTCCTGCTGCTTCCAGAAGCTTCCAGAGTGCTGCTCTGGCTTTGACTACTCTCCCTGGAAGAGCGGATCATGGACAGAGAGGTGGGGAGAATGTGGGCAGAGAAGAACAGCCACACATTGGGCTTACATGCTTAAGCGCTTAAGCAAGCGGCTGGTGGGATTCATCTGTGAGTTCTGGATGTAAGCTCTTAAGTCAGCCATGAACTCAAGATTGATGTAAGGGGTCACAGTCACAGAACAGACCCTGTGGCAAATGTGGAAGGTTCCATGGGCTCTCCATGGTCCAGCACCTTTGATGGGGGACATGCCTGCCCAGCTCTGTGGTCTCAGAGCTGGGCTGGAATGAGAACTGGAAAGGAGGAGCTTGGGACTGTTGGCCAATGGCAAATTGTGATATGAAATGTGTTTCTGCATAGACATAATGCTGAACTTTGGCTCAGGGAGCCAGGACACGGTGTCCTTCCTTTTTAGCTCAATCTTAGAGCATAGGAAAGGCCCTGCTTTGGGCTCTGCCTTGAGATGGATCTTCCTGGTCAGTGCTAAGCTTCCCACCAACCACCACTGGCAGCTCTTCTGAAACCCAGCATCCCTCAGCCCTCTGCGACATGTCACTCAGAGAGTCTTTGTGTCGGGCACTTATGGCTACCCCTAGTATGCAATTTACCCCCAGTCCCCTGAGAAACAGCTAGTGGGCCCTTGTAGCTAGCATGGTGCTGAGCATGCTGCCCCATGGAAATGTGGATTGAGTGATGAAGTAGTCTCTTTAGCCAGCTGACAGATGCCAAGGCCCCAGCAAAAGGCCACCTCTGTCCCTAGAGCCTGTTTTAGTGCCAGGTGCTAAGGGCTGGAAGTTGCATGTTATGGCATAGTCTCATATGCCATAACAATGTCTGTTCTGCCCACTTTCTGCCTTAGTTTGCTCATGAAGCTCAGTATTATTACATAGAAGTGAGTGACTTTTTCCTTCTGAGACCTCCATGTGAGAGAGCTTTGACTAAAAGAAACACAAAACACTGGTTTTTAGCCTGAAAGGAAATCCTAGCACATCGGATAGTAAAATACTCTTGGAGCTGTCCCCAAAATACTAGGCTCTAGGAACGCCATGATGTGTCTGAGGTTAGTCTGTGCGTCCCTATTGCTTCTGAAGAGACAGTGATCACACACCCTCTGCAAGCTCAGATCATGGCTTCTATGACTTTGCCACTGAACCAGGACCCATCAACACTCTGTTGCAGGAAAGAAATGAGGTGTTCAGGGAGGAGAGCATTGGATCACCTCTTCCCACAACAATAGCTCCCCCTTCAGCCAAACCAACCAGACTCCTGCCCAAAGGGGTTTCAAGGCTCTGACAACCCTGCTCACTTCCTACATCGGCCCCCTTTGTATTCAGGGTTTGGCTTCTTTGTCTCTACTTTAAGATCATTTTTGTGACATCTGGAAAGAAACATGGGAAACTTCTGGGTCTAAGGACAGCTGAGTCTGTCCTTCTGTCTAGCAGTTGAGACTCAAACATGGAAGCCATGTGTATGTCTGAACCTAACTGAGCCATGGCAGCTTCTCAGCCACCTCCTGCCACTTGGGGTTATAGTGACAACAGGAATATCACTTTGCATTTCTTGTGTACACAGACTCAGCCATCTTTCACAGCCCTGGTGAGTCAGGGCTGCTTATTTGAGAGCTTGATTAGTAACATGTGAACAGCCATAGTATGTAGCAGGTTCCAAAGTATAGGCTCCTCCCTTGGCCTAAACCTCAAAGCCCTGCACACAAATGAGACAAGATGCAGGAGGGTCACAGAGCAGTTACAGAGAGGCACATCCATGGGTCTGCTAAGCAGCCAGCAGCAGCCCCACTCCCTTTATTTCATGGCCTTGAGTTGCTTCTCTTCCTGCTACTGGCTCATAGTACAGTCACACTGTGAGTGAGCACATGCCGCCACACTGTGTGTTGCTACAGCAAAGGTTTTCTTTCCACTTTGTTCACTGATTACTCCTGAACTTAGATAACCATCCTCCGTCACTGAAGAGTCTCCCACAAACACTTGTGAGTCACCCTGTGTCCATCCATACCTGGGGTTCAGCTTGGGCCTGCACACAGCTCACTTCACCAAGAGAAGCATAGCTTCATGCTGTAAGGCATCAGCATGGTGAAGTCTGTCCAGGGCTGGCTGTTTCTGTAAGGCGGAGACACACGCTACTTGGGGATTTGGCTGGGAGGCTGTAGAGATACCCCTTAGAGATTCCACCTGGACCCAAAGCAGAGCTGTGAGGGGGGGGGGTTAAGTGAGTTTTGCACTTTCCCACTCATGCTAACCAGTGTGCTCTGAGCCCCCGCCACCCCCGGCTTTGTGCTGCTGTCGTACTCCCTCCTGTCATACAGTCAGTGCTGTGGGCTGAGGACACAGTGCAGGGGCAGAAGGGCGGCCACTTCTGGCTCCATCCCTGGTGGCAGCTCCATGTAGCCAGCCCTCATTGCCATCACTTCTCGCTGAAAGTCCCAACCCAATCTGTTAAGTTAAGTTGGCAGGAAAATAACAGAAAGTCCCTGACTCTGCCTCTGTCCCAAGGGGCTGTGCTGCTACTGTGACCAGAGCTGGATTGGGTGGCATGGAGCTGAGTAGCTGCAGAAAGCTTCGGTCCTCACTCGTTCCTCTGTCTTCCTCTCTCGCAACTGGGCTCATGGCAGAGCCATGCCTTTCTCTCTGTGTTTCTCTGTGGGCTCCTCACATTTTTATTTAGCAAATTCTAACTGAAGTAATAGTTAAAGTAAGTGCAGATGTCTTCACTTGGATTTGTTCCTCGTTAGCTTTCTTCTGTATCAGCTGTAAGGAGTACCTCGTGTTCCCAAGCCACCAGAGACACAGAAGGCTACTCTTGCACTATTCTGAAGAAACACGGGAATGTGTTTGACACAGATGGCCATCACCTGGGTTTGCATAACTCATAGTTTACCTCCCAGCCATTCTCATTCCCAGGAAACAGGCTGTGCTACAGTGTGGTGTGCCCTTGATTTTATTCATCCTTGGATATTATCCTACCTAATCTCTCTCTGTGTGTGTGTATGTGTGCATGCACTTGCACACGTGTGCATGTGTCAGATGTCCTGCTCTATCATGCTCTGCTTGTTCCCTGAACCCAGAGCTAAGCTAGCAGCCAGTAAGCCCCAGTGATCCTCTTGTCAATGCTCCTCTGCTGGGATTCCAGGTTCATAATACAACCATGCCCAGGTCTCTCTCTTTCTGAGGGTGCTGAGATTGGGCCTCAGTTCCTCATGCTAGCATAGTAAGCATTTCTACCCACTGAACTACCCATTCTAATTTCCTACTTTTAATTGTGTGGTTTGAGTCCTTTTTCTTGCCTTTCAGCTTTTAGAGGACCAAGGCTCATCACCTTTGAATATTCCTTGTTCTAGTTTTATCTAAAATTACCACCTTCATTAGATGTATATTTCAGACTCTGTGGAATGCTGAGGGGGTGTGGGGGCTGAACGCCTCCTGCTATTGGGGAAGAGGGATCATGACCTTCCTTCATGATGAAGAGGCTCCTTTCCTTGGTGACCAATCAGTAACTTATGAGGTGACATTTTGAGGCTGTGAGCACACCTGCCCTTCAATGTGTGATCTGATTACGAGCTGAGAAGGAAAGTTGAGAAGAGCTTCCTAGACGTGGGCCAGGAGGTCTTGGCTCTGCCAGTTATCACAAGCTCCCAGCACCAGCATACATACCGGGGCTCTCACTGTGACTTGAGGCCAGTGAGCAGGAGCAGAAGCAGGGCCTTATCTCATCCATATCAGCCTCAGGTGGTAGGGATGGAGGGAAAGAAGGCAGAAGATCATAGACTCAGCAAGAGACAACAGAGTAGGGGAGAAGCTGGGGCTCTGTGGACTAAGAAAGGGAAGACCAAGGAGGACACCGGCAGCTGGGAAGAGCGGGCTCTGCACTTGGGGATTGGTGGGCCTTCAGACTGCTTTAAGACATGGTCTCAGTATTGCCAACAGAGGCTGCATACAGATGCCTCTGTGCTTCCCAAGTACAGCCCCAGGCAAGGTCGTGGGGTTGGTGAGATTTAGAAATGGAAACACCTAGCCATTGACTAACAAATTTATTGCAGGATGCTTGATAGCAATATACTATGACAAAGTAATGTTTCACAGGGATGACGATTGGTGTATCCTCCACATCGCACACCTGTGGGGTATATATACACATAACATGCATGCACACACACGCACACATGCACACACTCCCTCAGTTCCCCCCGTGCCTCAGACACACTCATACATCGACACTTCTATACCTCAGATAATCTATGCCTCAGCCTTCTCCGTTCTTAGATACTCCCATGCTTCAGATACCCCACACTTTAGATATTCACATACCTCTGCAATACTATACCTCAACTACACCAATCTGTGAACTTCTCACATGCCTGAGACACCCTAACGCCTAAGACATCCCATGCCTCAGATACTCCCAAGCTCCAGACATCTCTATTCCTTAGATACTCCACACCTCAGACATCTCCTGCTTCAGATGCCCACACACCCCAGCTACCCCATGTCCCAGCCACTCTATGCCTCATACAGTGTCTCAGGTTCCCAAAGGTTTTCCACTGTGATCTCTTTTTGTCCCAGAGTCTCAAGGTTCCTAGAATGTTATTTAGAGGTGGTGGTACAGGCACAAAGGGATGAGAGAAGGGGCTGTAGTCAGCTATTGTCCCTCTGGTTTCCTGATATGGGATGAGCTGTTGTGTCTGATGGAATTAATGAGTCTGCAGCATGTCTGGAGTCTTAGAGTCCATAGGACATTTTTATATGTCTTCAGACAGTGCCAGGTGGGAGCTGAGATATAGGATCATTGTGGAGGACTCTCTCACTAATGGCACGTGCAACTTGTCTTCTTGTCGTAGAAGCCTTCTTGTTATTTAGAAACTGAGGTGCCCACTTTGGGATGCTTGAGAGGATAATCCATTCACTGGTGAGCATGTGAATTAACCAGGATTAGTGTAACAGAAACCCCCACATAATCGTGGCTTCCATAAGCTAGGAGTGTATAATCATTCTTGGTGGAGGGGTGGAAATGAGCTATCTGGAACTATGTGGATTTCCACGGCCCTGGAAGCATGAGACCTTCCTGTTTTGTTGCTTAATTCTCCCAGCCCATGACTTCATGACCCAGAACGACTGACAACACTCCCGGCAAGTGCACCCTCCACATAGCAGTGAGGGGGCCAGGTGACTGGCCTGCAATCTACTTCCTGGAGCACCATGAAGCTTGCTTGCTAACAACACTTTGTTCAGAACTTCAGACATCTCCCCCTTCAGATTCACTCTGTTGTCTGAAGCACAACCTTTGCCACCACCCTCTGTAATTCCAACAATAATGAGATAGCTTGACCCCACGTTCCTTTCTTCCTGCCTTGGCATCCTCCGGCCCTCTTAGTCTGCTGCCCTCGGGTTCTAAACAATCGCTCAACTTTGTCTTTCTTCAGGGGGGAGCTTCCACTCCCAACTAGTCACTGAGATCTCCTGAGACTTTCTCATTGCCAAGCTAGTAACTTTGTCTTCTCCTCACTGACTGTCACCACCACTGCCTCCAGCTACATTTGAGGGTCAGCAAGTTGGCAATTGTCAGAATGTTCCTTGATCTTGGTGCGAATATGCTGGGCTCACTGTGACCTCCTGTTTCTCTGGCCATTTCTCAAGCTCAGAGGCAGCCATGAACTGAGCTCCAAATGCTGGTCCTCAGGATGCTTTCTTTCCTGTGGGCCTTGATGTCCCTGTGACTCTGGGGAGTGATGCTCCTCCCCTGTATGGCTAGGTCTGATCAGACTTACCGAGACTTCCAACACTGATGAAGCTGAGCAGCTGGTGTCTGCTGCATGTGTGCTATGGTGCTACTCCTCCGCAGAGAGGCGGTGCTGCTCCCAGGCAAATCACTTCTGCCTGATGCCTCAGCCACAGCAACAACAGCTGTACCTGGATTTGCTCTAGGTGCTTCAAATTCCCCTCCACCCCCTTCTTACCAGGGCCGCCCCACATATTCCTCGTGCTCTGTTCCCAGGGGGCATAGAAGTAAACCCTAAATCCAGCGTTGCTTCCTTTTGTGCAGGCTTTTAAATCTTTTTCATCTGCCTTTCCCACCATCCCATGGAAAAAAAAACTAATCAGTCTCATGACCCTCCTCCTGGTCTTTGGAATGTCAGAGGCTTAATATCTGGGCCACCTCACCCCAGCCTCCATGCCCTGGTTCCTTGTCGAGTATGTGTGAGTGTTTGGGTATGTTTTATGTGTTATATTCCTGTGTGTGTGTGTGTGTGTGTGTGTGTGTGTGTGTGTGTGTGTATCTGTGTGTGTGTGTCTGTGTCTGTGTGTGTATGTCTGTGTGGGT
>CAJQZJ010001511.1:23506249-23551180 GCA_907164525.1 Lophiomys imhausi
TGTCTGTGTCTGTGTGTGTATGTCTGTGTGGGTATATCTGTGTGTGTATGTTATCCTTACTGTTGTTGGCAGTGACCATACAGACAGAAAAGTACAATAATCCAGAAGATGTCAACTGAGAAAGAGACACACTCCTTCCCTCTGTCCGTCTAATACATGTGTTGGCTGACTCCTGCACTGGTAGGCAGAGTGAGGTGAGGGGCTGTGCTTTACCACACCAGCCCATCTTCAAGAGCAGGAGCCTGAAGAAGCCCTGGCTCTCTCCTCTCACACAGGCCTGGAGGGAGGCTCTGAGCTAATTGAAGCTGCAGTTGGATTAAGATTCCTGTAGGTGAAGATTATTTGACTGAGTGTGTACAATAGCTTTGTCTCTGATCACAACACTCTGGAGGCTGAGGCAAGAGATCTTACATTCTAAGCTAGCTTAGCTTGGGCTACATAACAAGATTGTCATGGGTGGAGAAAAGCAGAAGGAAGGAAACAAGGGAAGAGAAAGGGAAGGAAGTAAAAAACAACAACAAAAAGCTGGTTGAGTTGCACTATTGGAAGATGTGGCCTCGTTGGAGGAAGTATGTCACTGGGGATAGGCCTTGAGGTCTCAGAAGCTCAAGGCAGTCCTAGTGTGTCTTATGTACTACTCTTCCTGCTGACCATGGGTCCAGACATAGAACTCTCAGCTCCTTTTCCAGACCACGTCTGACTGCATGGCACCATGCTTTCCACTATAACAATAATGGACTAAACCTTTGAAGCTGTAAGCCAACCCCAGTTAAATGTCTTCCTTATAAGAGTTGTTGTGATCATGGTGTCTCTTCACAGCAATAACACCCCAACTAAGACAGAGCCGTCAGTGTTCCTGTTCCCAGAGGGCTCCCCTGAAACACAGCCACTCAGCATGAGAAGGGAAAGAAGAGGCATGAGGTCACAGGACAGGGAGCTAGGCTGTTCATCTGAGATAGAAGACAGATGTTACACTGCCATGTGCCAGGGCCCGAGGTCTGAGTACATGACCAATAGACAGAGATGCTGTAATGTTCTATGAATGCCGGTGTTGGTCTCCCCAGCACTCCCTGAGCGATACACACCGTGTTTGTGCCAGTGGGTGAGTCAGGAAATGATATCAGAGTCCCATGTGACTCAACTCACCCCCAACATCAGTTGGCACCCATCACTAGGCCACACTGGACACCTACTGGGACCCTTAGTCTCTAGTCTCCTGCATGCATGTACACACACACACACACACACAGAGCAATGGAGAGCAGTCTGTCTGCTGACATGCACTGGGCACTTTTGTCTTCCTCACTGTGGAAGACTCAGCTCTAGCATGCTCCCCTGAAGAAGTCTTCACAGGAGTAATCACCCTGCTGCATCTCAGGGACACAGAGAGACCTCCTGTGTCTATCATTCATCTATAGAAACTTGCCCGTTGCTCTACACTGGACTGCACACTCACCTCTGACTCCTCTTACTGACATAGTCATGCTGCCTCAGGTAGTAGGTCCAAAGGTGTCAAGTTGAATAAAACTATGAACTCAAATCACACACATCAGCACATATATATGTTCATATGCATTGACATATATACACATAGGAATATAACACACATGTAGTATGTACATCAATGTAGCATATATGTGCAGATAACACAAATATTTATGTATCACATACCTTTAAATGCATACAACACACAGGCACACACTACATATATACATAGATGTACCACATACCACACCAAATACACATCCACTATATATATGTTCATACCATGCACATAAGATATGAACATACAACACACACATGTATATATACATGTAACACATATACATAGCATGGTACACATACCCCATACA
Source organism: Lophiomys imhausi (assembly GCA_907164525.1). Taxonomy (NCBI): domain Eukaryota; kingdom Metazoa; phylum Chordata; class Mammalia; order Rodentia; family Muridae; genus Lophiomys; species Lophiomys imhausi. The sequence goes on from CAJQZJ010001511.1 coordinate 23,508,103, forward strand.
CATATACATAACACACACACAGATACACAGAACCAGTATATACATGCACAACATACATGCATATGCCACACTCACATATCCACAACAGATATATATGTAGCACACACAAATTCACAGCAGACACATGTACAGCACACACATGCACATATCATATATTTCAACTTGGCGGCCTCCAAGGCTCATTGGCTTTCCTCTGTTCACTCTGTGACCCTCACAGAAGGTACAGGGGTTGGTTTGTAGAGTTGAGTTCTCCCTTTTCAACAAGGAATATGAGCTACATCACTCCCTCTTTTCCCTGAAGTCAGATGTGATATTTGGTCCCCAGCTTCCCAGAGGCAGGAAGAACATTAGACCTGAATGGATTGTGGGATGCTGAGAACTATGGCCCAGGCTCCTTAAGAACCACTCAACCTTGTGCCCATGTGATCCTGAGGTCTTGTTTCTGTGTTACTCCTCATGATCAATTCTGTATGGCCTCATCAGCCTCCGTTAGTTCTTATTCATGATAAGAAGAAAAAAAGTAATTTACTACTGAAGTTTTGCATTTTTTTGATGACAATGATTGATAGATAGACACGGATGGATGGATGGACAGACAGATGGATCTTTAACAAGACATATTCAGGAGTTATGGAGACTGCTCAGTTGTTAAGGTGCTTGCTGAAAGGACATAAAGCCCTAAGTTTGAACCCCAGGATCCACATCAAAACCCAGAAGTGGCAGGCAGTGCACAGTTATAATCCCAGTACTGGGGAGACAGAGATACGAGCATCCTCGGCTGGCAAGACAGCTTACCCTGGTTGGCAAGTCTTGGGTTCCATCAAGAGACACTTTCTCAAAAGACAAGATGGACAACTCCTGAGGAACAACACCCTAGGCTGACCTCTAGCCTCCACATGAAGGGAGAGAGGAGAAAGGAAAGACAGAGACAGACAGAGAGAGAGAGAGAGAGAGAGAGAGAGAGAGAGAGAGACACGGACGGACAGACGGACAGAGACAGAAAGACAGACAGAGACTAAGTGAGAAACTAAGACACTTTCCATCCTGAAAGCCACAGATAGGACTTTATAAAGAGGTCTTGAGTAGACATTAGACCTGGAACACTGTGTTACCCTGGGGGAAGAGGAAAGAGCGCCCCCTGCCTGAGACTCCTGTGTCCCCACTGGCAGTCATCATGGAGCACTTCTCATAAACAAGCTGTGGACTGAAGGGACCTTGGGCAAACCAACAGATTGCCCCAGAGTCACTGGTGCTCTGAGGCCTCTGAGACACCTAGGTGTCTATTTGACATGGAGAGTTCCAAGAGACAGGATATCCTCCTTAGCCTAGATCATTAGGCTCTAAGCGGCACCAGACCCGGTGAATGATGTGGAGGGCAGAGGGCGGTAGCACTCCAGGGCATGTGTAAATCCACCGCTGGGAGGGCAGTGTCAAAGATGAAGTCCTGGATGGCTTGCTTCTCAGTGTAGGAAAAGCACTAGCCACCTCAGCCATCCATGAAGGTAGCTTCCTGCTCCTCAGAGCCAGGTGCTGGGGAGTGGAATGGAAAGCTGAGATCTACACCCACTGAGAGATCCAGCAGGCTCAGACTTCTAAGCTCCCCTATCCACCTAGTCTTGAGACAGGAACTGTACCCAGAAGGCCACATGGCCAGTCTGCCATAGAGCACACCATCTGTTCACACCTGAACTGACCTTTATCTCCATGTGGGAGCTAAGAACTCAGGAAAGGGTGATGAGGCTTGTGGTGGCTGCTGTCCCACATGGCAGCCACCTTAGGGTAGAAGCAGGCCTGACATGCTATGGACCAATGGGTTGAGTGTGTAGTGTCCTGCCAAGTCCTCCAAGACTGTCCTCACTGCCAGCAGCATTAGAGGTGCCAATAATAAAGTATTTTTCTTTTCTTATCCCTAATATAACACTTTATATGCACAGAGGAGAGTGTACTCGTGCACATGAGGAGTACATATTCATGTGTATATGAGCAACAGTGTGCTCATATGTGCATGAGTGACTGTGCATTTGTAGCGTAGTTGTTGGGGCATACCTGGAAGGGTTGGGGGTGAGTGTCTGTGTCTTGAGTCGATATTGGGCTGAGTTTCCCTCTAATGTCCTGTTGGATACAGCTCGAACACTTGGGATCTCATTGACTTTTTTCCCAATGGCAGAACCATCGGGGTCGCCTGCCCGGGTCAAAGACTGGCGCCCTGGGCCAGAGAAAACATAGCGGGTCCAGGAAAGTACCAGCACAGTTGGAGAAAGCTTTCTCTGGTGGTGAATCATAACTCTGAGGCAGCTATTTGAAGAACTAGGTCTCCTTTTTCTTTAGCTTAGATGTCACGATGGCCTTGGTTCTCCCATTTTCTCTAATTATCCTCTAAGCCTATTAAACTTCCCAACATCTATCAGATCTCTCTCTCTCTGAGATGGGTGAGGGCTTTTGAACTATGAGAAGTGGGGAAGAGGATTTGGGGGGGGTGGGGCTAATGCATTCTATTGGCATAGACTGAGATGTCGCCAATGGTATATTTACATGGGAAAAGGTCCCAGACATGGGGTATGTGCCTGAGCTCACTTGTAGCCTCCTGTGGTGTTGTTTCTACATGCCACAGGGAAGGTAGCCCTTTGGGGGGCTGCATCCACATGTTCCACAGGCAGGCAGAAGCAGAGAGAGAGAGAGAGAGAGAGAGAGAGAGAGGAGAGAGAGAGCTTGATCCCACACCTACCAATCTCAGTGTGGGGCCTGGGACCCCAACTTTGAGATTTCCAGAATTTGGATTTGCTCGGATCACAACTGTTCCAAGACACACACGTTTGAAGTCACACCCAGTATGCATTCATAGGTATAAGTGAGGCTGTGAGTTCACACATATCTGTAGTTCATGTTCTGTGTTCTGTGTTTATGGGTAGAGTCTGTTGTGAGCAAGTATGATTGTGCTTTCAAATATACATAGAAGGGCATATACACACATGTCTGTGTTTGTGTGCTCCTGAGTGAGAGAAGACATGTTTAGGGGCCTGGGGTGTAGAAAACACAATATCCCAGTACTAAAAGGAGGCCACTGGGGCTCTCCTGGAATTCACTGACGTGCACAACTGAGGAGCTATCCAAATGTGCAGCAGAGTTTGCTACACTGCCTCCTTCATGCACATATTTTCTTGACACACATATACTTTGTTACATACATTTCCACAATACACGTGTGTCTCATGACTCACATGGCCAAATGAAACTCATGTTTCAGGACTCAGGTGTGGTCCCAACATATCTGTGTTCCAAGGCACAAGCAGACCTTATAATACACACATACTCCACAACACAGGCATGATTCATGGCATACATGTTCCATATAGCACATGTGTATCCCTGGACACAAGCATACCTCATGGCATATATGTATCCCATTTAACACACATGCTGTAGGACATACACTTGCCTTACCACACACATGTGTGCTACTTTACTCAAGGTGAGGGTCTTTGTAGGCATCTGGTCCTGTCCTGCCAGATCAGCTCAGGGGGAAGAAGGCAGTGTAGACAGAACTGAGCGTGGAGCCCCAGATGCAGGGCCAGTTTCTAAGGGTCAACATTGAAATCACCTTCAACAGGGAGATATTGCCACCATTTACATGTGGTCATTCAGCACTACTGAAGTAATCATTTATGGCTAAGTGAGATTTGTTTTTTTTTTCTTTTCCATTTAGGGCAGGTGTTCACTTGTTGCTTGTTGCCCTAAGCAAGGGGCAGCGCTGAAACATGCCACTGTAAGAACTGTCCTGTGGTCTCAGGACATCAGTCTGAGCACTGGAAAAAGTTTGCAATTTTCATTTTCAAATGACAGATTCAGCCTCTGGGCATAGTGTGGGCTTTTCCTCCATGCTCATTGGAGTCTTAGAGGGGTCTCTGTGACCTTCTCCCCATGGTGGTGACACACATTTGGGCAGAGTATGCAGACAGACAGACAGACAGCCCTTGTGCATCCTCAGGGGAGCAGAACAGAGCTCCCTTCTCACCGACACCCACCCCACTTCCATCTTTGCTCCCAGCATTCTTGACGCACTCTTATTTCTTTCTTGACAAGCTCACCTGAGACTTGTATACCCCCCCCCCAAATGGTGTCCATAAGCAGTTACAGCTTCATCTGGGGCTCAGTCTGTCTCTGAGCAGACGCTGGACATTCTGATCCAGGATCATGCATGAAGGTTGCAGGTAAGGAGCTGTGTGAGAAGCAATCACCCTGTCAGGCTTCCTCACCAGCCTGGGGCTCAGCAGTGGTACAGTACGCCTAGCACACAACCCTGAAGCCTGTTCACTCAGGCTGGGTTGGATCTCTCACATCTGTGTTAGTAGTTCAGCAGGCTGCACCTGGGTCACCAGCCTCAGTGGGCCTTTCTGCGCAGCTGTGTGCCATACTCTGTATCCCTCAGATCTACTCATCCTCAGTCCTGAAGCAGCCACCCCCCACCTCCTGGAATCCTTATCCTCATCCTCCACCCCAAAGAAAGCTAACAGGGTGGAACCTTGTAGGTGTCTTTATTATCCCCTGCCTGTGGCCTGAAGGGTGACCACACAGGGCTCCTTGTCATGCACCTCCACGAGTCAGGAAGAGCTCTGCGTGGTCCCTATGAAGACTATCCTACCTGTTTCAACATGTCTGACTTGTACAAGAGGTTCAGAAAGTCAGGTGATGTCATTATTTGGTTAGAGTGTGGGCAAGGGTCTGAGCTGCCATATCATTGTTCCAAGCAAAGTTGAGATTCTACCAGTGAATGCTAGGAGGGGAATCAGCATTTAGGGAGTACCAGCAGCTGCAGACACATCTCCTGGGCCCCTATGTAGGATGCTATTCATCACACAGATGACAGGGACCTGCCTGATGCCCTGTCATGGTCTGAAGCATCCATTCAAAGCTGCCACTTCTGGAGCAGATCTTTGTATGCTGGCCAATTTGTTCATGTTGACTCCTGAAAGAAAAGGGGTGATCTCATGAACAGCCATGGCCTAGTATCCTGTGAGGGATGGTACAGATGAGACGATCGCTCACTTTCCAGAGCAGCTGAAGTGCTCACCTTGCTGACTTTTCTTTATAAAAGTAATGGTATGGTTTCATTTTTGATCTTTTAAACTAGGAGTCTGAACACACATCCGCAATGAGCAATGCTGCCAGAGGTGCTGCCAGGAGGGATACACGGGCCACAGCCCGAGAATGGCATGTTGAGTCAGGGTAGCTCTTGGACCCAGCAACTAGGAGACCATGTGTTTGCCACAGTTCTGGCATGGGATGTCAGTGGCATCTCTAAAAGGTAGCACTTTTAGTTAGATGCCTTTCAATGTTTTTGGTTCCTTGACCATGCCAGGTGTCACAGGCTGGTTTGCCTTTCGCATATCTGACTCTAGACCAGAGCTCCAGGAATGGGGAGGGTGTATGTTGGGAAGAACTCTCGTAAACAGTGATTGTGGCAGGCCAAACAGGGCTTCTCCATGCTCCGGTGGCATGGCAGTATATGCAGTGGCGAGTTGGGATCTGTCAGACATGAGTTTGTGATGTGGTTGTTTTCTGAGGAGTGACTGGCTCTGGTCACCCTACAACACAATAAGTTGGAAAGGCACTGGGGGCCATCAGACCGTGGACATGAATCACTACAGTGGTAAAACAGGTGACTGTTTTACCAGAAACCTTTCTAAATTGAGGAAGGGGAAGACCTGGCGCTATGGAGTCTCCATCCTCACAGCCTGAATATCAGTCAGTGAGGCACTCTCAGGAGTGGTGTGCTGTGGGAGCTTTGTGTTCCTTTCCTGTAGCAGAGCTGGCCTTGGTGAGTACAGGCTCCTGTGGTAGAGCCGGCCTTGGTGGCTACAGGTTTCCATGGTTAGCTACCTCAGTGAGTGCAGGTTTCTGTGGCAGAGAGCTTTGGTGGCCATGAGGCTACACCCTCCCACCTCTACCTCCCTCACATGTCTGTCTTCCCTTCTTATCCACTCCACTCACAGAGAGTTTTTGGGTGTTCCAGAAAGCCTGTCTGGGTGGGGGCTTCTGCATTAAATTCTCTGGCTATGTTGGATGCTTCAAACAGCCTCAGCTGCAGAAAATAGCCACTGTGCTTCCAGATCACTCTTATAAATTGTCAACAGCTGATCGTTTGTTTTTTGTTTGTTTTAGTTTTTAATCTCAGGTCAGCATCTGTAGGCATTTGTTTCTGTTTATAATAGGATCTTGGGGTCTTGCTGTGTAGTGCAGGCTAACTGTGAACTCAGGGCAGCTCTCTCCCATGCCTCTCTGTATTTGTCTGCGTGGGTCTAATGGTTCAGATTGCCAAGCACAGCTCTATAGCAGGATACAGAGTCTGCCACATTCTGTGATCATCCTGCCAGCTGATGGGAGAATGGGACTCAAAAGGGTCCTCTACCCACTCTTGTGTTTTCTGTCCCTACAGCTGAGGTAACCGCACCTAACCCTGGGCCTCAGTTTGAGTCTCACTCCCAAGTCCCCTCATAGTAGCCTGCAGGCAGCCACAGAGACCTGGCACCCACTCCATTCTTCTCTCATACCCCAGCCGCAGGAGAGTTGAGTTGTGTTGCTAGAGGTTGGCTGAGGACAGAAAGCCTGGGCCTTCGGAAGGAACAGAGCTGTATGGCACACGTGGGCGCTAACCCAACCATTACAACCCTAGCAGCCTCCTGTGCTGCTAACCATATGCCCTGTGTCCAGGGTGCCAGCCTGGCAGAGGAGTTCATGTTAGACAATTAAGTAAAGCCAGTGTCTGTGTTACTGCAAAACTGGGGACCACTCACCTGCCTACAGGATCTTGTAAGTCCCTCTGTCAGCCTCTGGCCTACTCAGACATAGGCATAAGGGCAGTACTAAGACAGCCCTGTCCATCCCAGTCCAGGGCTCCAATGGTGATGACAGGGTGTGTTTGGAAAGGTCAGCAGGGCAGTGAGAAACCCATGCACATACCCTGAATATGCTATCTTAAGGTGACAGCAGCCCCTTTAGCAGACAAGAGTGTTGATCCCTTGACCTTTTCCATCATGGTTGAACTATTTTTTTTAAGGTGGGTCACCAAGGATACTAAGTTTTAAAATAGGAAGACTTTTGGGGATTCCCTGACACGTCTCCTTAGGAATGTCAGGCTGGCTGAGCAAGGGCCTGAGCCACATCCTTAGTTGCTGTGGGTACTGGCCACCACTCCACTCTCTCTTGCTCTGTGCCTTGCCCTCCTTGCCCCAGCCTTTGTTGTCTTAGCCACAACAATATCTCAGCCCTGGAAAAGTCCTCACAGAAGGAGGAAAATGTGGACAGGCCTGGCACCGCCATCTACTCTTCACTGTCATGTTTGCTCTTAGACCAGCCTCTGCTTTCTCTAAAGCATGGGATTGCCAAGGAGCCAGATGATGGATTGGTGTGGCTGGTTGGTTTGGGGGAGAGAGCTGTGTTTGTAAAGCTGTTGTGTGTTCATTCCTAGGCTCTCCTGACTGCTTTGGGGGAGCTGTGAGCATGATACCCACCACCTATCACGCCCCAATCCATGTCATGTGCTCTCATTATAACCACTAGAGGAAGGTCTGGTCTTCCTTTGATGGTGCTAGTTTATAGGTTTGCCTTGCTGGTTGGTCTTCTAGGTGATGTCACATATGAAAATAGGGAAGGCCCATGGATTTCACTGTGGCTGCTGACTCTCTACCCCATGCTCTTCTTTTAATCAACTCAGCTAGTAAAGTCTTTCCCCCATCAAAACCAATAGAACTCCCCAAATAGTGGTTTTTTATGTTATTTTTTTCCTAACATGTATTAAACACATTTTTACAAGTCATCTGCATTCCACCGAAAGCCAAGTTGAGGTTGGCTGAACCTGTGGTCTACAGACCACACTTGGGAAATGTCGTGGGCTAGGGGTGGGTGCATTGCTGTGGATGGTGTGTGTTCTTAGCTAAGTTTCTATGCTGTGATAAGCAACCATAACAAAAACAACTTGGGGTGGAAAGTGGTTTCAGTTCACACTCTCAGGTCACATTCCAGCACCAAGGGAAGTTGGAGCAGGAACTGGAGGCAGGAAACTGGAGGCAGGAACTGAAACAGAGGTCATGGAGGGGTGCTGCTTACTTGCTTGTTCCCCATGGCTTGCTCAGCCTGCTTTCTTATAGCAACCAGGACTATACCCAGGGATGGCACCACTGCCAGTGAGGTGAGCCCTCCCACATCAATCACTAATCAAGAAAATGCCCCCACAGATTTGCCTGTAGGCCAATCTCATGAAAGCATTTTCTCAGTGAAGAGCCCCTCTTCCCATTTATATCTAGGTTTATATGGAGTTAAGAAAAACTAAGTGGTGCACAGGGCTTTGAGACTGACAGCAGACTCTTAGACACTTCCTCAAAAACAACACTACTGATTTCAGCCATCCTGGACCTATTAGATCTGGTGGGAAGAGAGAGGACCATGTTCCTGCTGGTAAACTCGCCTGGGTTCACATCTCAGCTTGCTGTTTACAGCTTAGTGATCCTGCTTATACCACACAACTCTCCAAGCCTCACCTTCTGATGTAGAAAGTAGAGATACAGCAGTTCTCAGAGGTCTGGTGAGGTGAGTCCCACTTGGCATCTCACAGAGCTTGGGTCTCTGACATGCCCTAGAACCGAGTGTGGTGGCCCATGGTTGACCAACGTGGGAGGCAGCAGAGAGCAGGGAAGCAGAGTCTACAGAGACACCAGCTCTGAAGCTAGACCCGCCACATAGATTCATGCAACAGAACCCAGACCACATGAGATTCATGGATCTCAAGTGTCTGAGGCCCTCTACTCCTTCCTGTGATGGAGGACACAGAATGGGTCATCCCTGGCTGCTCAGTAATCCACCCTGAGCATCTGGTCTTACAGTTTTCTACTGATCCCCAAGGCTTGGAAGCTAAATCATTTGGATCAGAGGAGGTGGAAATGCTCTCCAGAGGCCAAAACTAAATAATCAAAGTAACAGATGTTGGCACTTAAACCCTAACTTTGCAAAGCCATGTGTACTCCGGTCCTTGTGTCTGTGGAGATGTACCCCTCTACAAACAGGAAGCACATAGATATACTCTCCAATGGGCCTGACTTTACAGAAGGATTAGGCATGACTTACCAGGTAACACACTCTTACTCCATTTTAAGATCACCATTCAGGAAAGGACTCTAGAACTACAAATCTCAAGTATTGCTAAGTTCAGTTTTACACATTTCCAGAGGCCTTTTGCAGTAGAGAGAGAACACCATTGGCAGCTTTGTCTGGGACCATGGAAAGACATATTTCTACTTTTCCTCTGAAGTAAACAGGGAGCTGTCAGGTCAAGACAGTAACCATCTTTATATGCACAAATACATCTCTACACATACATACATATGTTCATGTGCTCATATATATATATATATATATATATATATATATATATATATATACACACACACACAAATATGTGCATGTACACAAACACATATACACATTAAAACATAAGGATATCTATGTATACACATATACACACATCTAAATATATACCTACATTTATAAATATATACTCCTCTATACATATATACCATTTACATACATACACATAGTTTCATATATAACCATATATCTACAGATGCACACATAAGCATATATATGAATATATGACACATCTATATATACATATTAAGGTGCATACATACAAATATATATAATATACATTTATTTTTATTTTTTATTATTTTTTTATTATAATGTTTATTTATTACATCAAGTTACATCTCCATCATAGTGCCCTCTTTCCACCCCTCCCTGTTCCACCCTCCCACCCTCCCTTTCCTCTCCTACACATCCCACTCCTCTGATGTGGAGTGGCCCTACATATCAGCCCCTCTCAGTTCAACAGTCATATGAGGGTTAAGAGCTTCCTCTTGCACTGGGGCTTACATGGTAGCATCCCTAGGGCAAATTGTCCCCTTGATAGATAACAAAGTCTATGTTCCTGATCCTTTTGGAGTGTTGGTTGTAGGATAGTTATCCTGTACTATATGGCTAAAATCTGATTATAAGTGAACAGATGCCATGTGCATCCTTCTGAGTCTGGGTTAGCTCACTCAGAATGAGCTTCTCTCTCTAGTTCCATCCATTTGGCTGCAAATTGCATGATTTCCTTATTTCTGATACCTGAGTAGTATTCCATTGTGTAAATGTACCACAGGTTTTTTTTTATCCATTCGTCAGTTGAGGGACATCTGGGTTGTTTCCAGCTTTTAGCTATTACAAATAAGACTGCTATGAACACAGATGAGGATATATACTTGTGATTTGGTGAGGAATCATTTGGGTAGATTCCCAGAAGTAGTATAGCTGGGTCTCGAAGTAGGGCTATTCCAAGTTTTTCTAAGACATCGCCAGACTGATTTCCACAGTGGTTGTACAAGTTTGCACTCCCACCAGCAATGGAGTAGTGTTCTCCTTTCTCCACAACCTTACCAGAATATGCTGTCATATGAGTTTTTGATCTTAGCCATTCTGACAGGTGTGAGGTGGAATCTCAGAGTCATCTCGAGTTGCATTTCTCTGATGATTAAGGATGCTGAGCATTTCTTCAAATGTATCACTGCCATTAGAGATTCCTCTTTTATGAATTCTTGCTTTAGCTCTGTTTCCCATTTTTTAATTGGATTATTTGGTTTCTTGGTGTTTAATTTCTTGATTTCTTTGTAAATTTTGGATATTAGCCCTCTGTCAGAAGTGGGGTTGGTAAAGATCTTTTCCCAATCTGTAGGCTGCTTTTTTGTTCTAGTGACAGTATCCTTTGCTGTACAGAAGACTTTCAGTTTCATGAGGTCCCATTTATTGATTGTTTGTCTTAGAGCCTGAGCTATTAGTGTTTTTTGTTCAGGAAGTTGTCACCTGTGCCAATGAGTTCGAGGGTTTTTCCCACTTTCTCTTCTATTAGATTTAGTGTGTCCGGCCTTATGTTAAGGTCTTTGATCCACTTGGACTTGAGTTTTGTGCAAGGTGATAAGTATGGGTCTAGCTTCATTCTTTTACATGTCGACATCCAGTTAGACCAGCACCATTTGTTGAAGATGCTGTCCTTTTTCCATTGTACAGTTTTGGATTCTTTGTCAAAAATTAAGTTACCATAGGTGTGTGGGTTCATTTCTGGATCTTCAATTTGATTCCATTGATCCACTGGTCTGTTTCTATACCAGTACCATGCTGTTTTTATTACTATTGCTTTGTAGTACAGCTTGAAATCTGGGATGGTGATATATGATACGTCTATATTCATTACTTTTCTTATGGCTATGACCAAATACCTTACAAGAAGCAATGTAAGAAAGGTTGTCTTCTGGTTTGGGTTCCAGGTATACCATAGCAGGGCAGGCATGGCAGCAAAAACACATGGGGACCAGTCACTAGGATCTCATCCTAAGCAATGATTCTGCCTATATTTAGGGCAAGGCCTCCCCCCTTAATTAACTCAATATAGAAGCTTTGTTTCATACGTGCCCAGATTTGTTTCCATGGTATTTTTCAGTCTTACCAAGTTGACAAGATTAGCTATCATAACATCTATAAATTCACACACACATAGACAAATGTGTATATACATATGTACACATCTACATGACATGTACATCTGAGAATATATATACACAGATATGCATATGCAAATACATAGTATACATCCATATATGTATGTACGTATAAACATATACACATGCATGTGTGCATATATACACATTTAGACCTAAATAGATATCTGTATACACATATGCACTGCTAGATTTTTTTTCTATCACTGGGACAAATAAGTTAGGATAGGAAAGACTTATTTAGGCTCATGGTTTTAAAGGTATTGGTCCACCATGGTGAAGCAGGATGGCAGAGTGGAGAGCTCACATCAAGGCTATCTGAAGAAAAAGTGATGCCAGTGCTACAGGCTTTCTCCTTTTCCCTCTTCACTCCGTCAGAGCCCTGCTTAACTAGTATGCTCTTCTAACCTCATAGGCACTTCTCAATCTAAGCAAGTTGATAAACAAGACTACACTCATGCATATATGTAATACATCCCCCTATACACTTGTACATTCAGTAACACGTGTGTGTGAGAAACAAAGACACTCACTTCATAATAAGAGTGCTAGAGATCATAAATAAGAGTGAATGTGAGGCAGTTTATTTTCCAACTTTGCAAAGTCGGACATTAGCCCAGAATGGTGTGCACATTGATCGAGTGCAGAGAACAGCCTTACAGCCCTGAACACAGATCCCTTCCTCCATTTTCTCTGAGATGGACAATCAGGAGGGCTCAACCGTACAGGAGTCTTTTTCCCTTGGACACTTATGTTTGTCTGTTTCTTACCAGAATGCAGGTGGGTTCATCGCTATGTGTTATTCTGTTTGTTTCCAAGCTATCTGCCACATGACCTTGTCACATGCACAGGTAGTTGGGTAAGCTTGGCTGTTTCTACTCTTAACTTCTAGCTGATGGGGCAGGTAAACTAGCAGAGGTTTATTGGAGGATTAGGTAGACTACCAGAGTTTGGGTGGGGGTAGCAAACTTAGCAGGCTGCCAACAGGGTCCTTCCCAGAGTTTTCTATTCATCAGTAACTGAACCTAAGCTGGTTCAAGGTACTTTCACTTTGCAAAGGAACTATCAGATTTTATTTATCATACATAAACACACACACACAAATATATACACAATACATATGTGTATACATATTATAAATACACATACATGCACATGTATACAAAGATATACATACACCCTCATATGTACATCTACATCTAACTTCACACACAGACACTATATGTGCACACACACATTTCATATCCTAGTAGACATTCATAGATACATAGTCAAGGCATACATCTTGCAACTTGTACACACCCATGTTGTGGATCTTTCGCCCCCTAACACATATGTATTTTTCAGCTCGTCTTCACGCAGAGAACATGTTTTACATGCACCCAGGCCACCTGAACCCCTGGCACAAAGTCATAAGCACTCTGTGGTCTTCCTGGCCTATGTACCTATATAGCCAGTCCCCAGGCTCTGCAGCTCATAATACCTTCTTGGTTCAGGGCTTCAGGGAGGCAGGGCTGACTATTCTGTCCTATCCTGCCCAGCACAACAAAGCCCCTGAAGCCTGTGGTATTCCCCAGGTGGAGTCCCCTGGGCCTCTTATTGCTGTTTCGTTCCATTTCTTCTGTTTCTACATGGATGGTCTTTTTACTCAGTTATGTAACTGAGGTAATTACTTGAGATAGAAACCCAACCTTGCCCCACCCCCACTCCTAAAAGGCCATCAAGGTCTAGAAGCCATCAGCTCACACAGGGCAACTTCAAGGCATTTTTAGTGCCAGGGTTTTATGTCTGATGTGTGCTCTGCGCATCTGATTTCCTTCCCTGCAGCTCATTTGAATTTTTCACGTTGTAAAATCTTTTTTCTTCCTTTCCCATCATTTTACTCCTGCCTAATTTATAAGAAAAATGTGCTTTGAACTTTTTAACAAGGATGCTGGAGAAAAAAAACCTCCTTCCAGCCTCAATCAGCTGACACTCTCTCCCTTCATCTAAATCTCACTTGCTGGTATGTTTTTTCCTTTGCTTCTTAAAGACACACAAGGGTTGCAAAAGCCTTCCAAATGCTGCATAAAAGGCCTGTGGGGGCAGGCAGGACTCAGGCTATTAGAAGAGAAAAGGGTCCTGAGTTTCTGTCAGGATTTCAGCTTTCTGATATTGTGTAAACTGAGGAAGAAGGAGCAAGAGACTGCATCATGGCTTGTGTGGTTATTTACAAGAGGGGTTGGGCAGTCAGCCCTGCGTGTTCCCGTGCAGCGACCCTTCCTAGTGAGGACTCACAGGACATGGGGACAAGTGTGGAAACAGGAGCATACATGCCAATCTCACACTAGATGGAACCTCATTGCTACACACAACTGGGAAAGTCAAGTCCTTGTCACTGAGAAAGGCCTAGCCCTGAGAGTGAGGGATGTGCAGCACGAAGGTAGTGTCGGGCATCTGTAGAAACCTCCATGAGGAGACTCAGAGTTTGTCATATCCTGATAAGTGATGTTTGTGTGTTGTTTTCTGCACCATCTTGAATTGGCACCTGATGAGGGAAGCAGAGCTAGAAGGTAGCTGGATGTGTATGTGTGTGTGTGTGTGTGTGTGTGTGTGTGTGTGTGTGTGTGTGTGAACATGCACGCACCCACAAGCACATGCATATGTGTCTGTACACAGGGAACTGTGAATGTATGTATATGTATATACACAGGAGAGCTGTGTGTGTGTGTTATATTCAGAAAGTGTGTACATGTGTGTACATAGGGAAGCTGGATGTGTGTGCCCAAGAAAGATTGTGCATATGTGCATACAAGGAAGCTGGATGTGTGTTTTCTTAATTACTTTTCTATTGCCACGACAAAACACTATGACCAAGGCAACTTATAAAAAAAAGCATTTAATTTGTTGCTCATAGTCCGAGAGGGTTAAAATCCATGGCCATCATGGTGGACAGCATGGCAGCAGACATGGAATGACACTGGAGAAGAGAGCTTGCATCTGATCCACAAGCATGAGGGTTGGAGGAAGAGAGGAGTGAAGGAGAGAGGGAGTGAGAGAGAGAAAGAGTGGGAGGGAGATATTGAAGGGGAATAGTGTGGGATTTTGAAACCTCAAAGTCTACCCCCAGTGACACACCTCCTCCAACAAGGCCATATCCCTTAATCCTTGCCAAAAAGTTCCAGTAGCTGGGGACAAAGCATTCAAACATGTGAGCCTATGGGGTCCATCCTCATTCAAACTTCCCAGAAAGTGTGTGCGTGTGTGTGTGTGTGTGTGTGTGTGTGTGTGTGTGTGTGTGTGTGTCCCCTTACACATAGTATCACAGTTTCATCACCAATATGCAGCTTAGAAATGTTTAGCACTGTCTGGGAGCCCTCCAGTAGAAGCGCAGCCTGAATTCCTGGCCACATTCCAACTGCACATGTACTGTGTACTTGGAAGATACATGGCAAGTGAGGAAATGTGTGCAGAAAAGGAGGAGGAGGAAAAGAGGGAGTCAGGCAGTCAATCCATGCAAAGGTACTGGGGGAAAAGTTCCCAACCTCATCAAATTGTTTTGTGCTTTTGAAACCGATCTTTGCTGTTACTAAGTTTAGCACTGTGGAAAGCCAAATGAGTGGCCTTCCCTGGGGCCACTTGCTGGCCACAGTGAAACACTGTGTCCACAAAGCATGGCCCATGCTGTTCCTGAAGGAATCTCACCCACAGGGTGTCTCAAGTTCCCACAATAAACTTCAGTGTAACTAACCAAGTGTATTAGGGAGTAGAAACATATCTTCTCTTCCAATAGTTTTTGTCAGTGGACTTTTGGAAAATGTTTATTTTGCCAAAGAAAATTTTTCTCCAATGAAGAAATTATACTATAAAGAAAGATTAATATATTTTAATATTATGAGAAAACATCTGAGATCCTCAATTAAAAACCATAGAGTAGTCTTTTTCTTTTTTTTATTCTTTGACAAATATATATATATACAGCAACAGTTATTGAAGTAGCAGAGGGCTGATACTAAAAAAAAATGTAAAAATGTGCAGGCCAATGGAACAGAACAGAAATCCCAGAAATAAGTGCAAACAATATCACCCACCAGCCTTCCTCTAGGGCACCACCAATACACTGTGGGAAGAATGATGCCAGGGAAACGGTAGACACACGCAGGAGTCTAACGCTTACCACAAACAAAAGTCTGCACACAGCAGATTAAGCTTGTGACACAAAGCCAGGAAATTACTAAGAAAGAGGAAAGGCTTTGCAATGTCAGTCTAGGGAGTTTTGAGATATCACAGGCTACAGAGGGAAAGATAAACAAAGGAGGTGACAGAAAACCAAAACACAGCAGGGAAAGCCACAAACAAACTCAAACTGTACCGTCCATTGGGAGTGAGCGGGAGGAAAGGCATACAAGCAACTCACGTGAGATATGTGAGGTGTTCCCACAGGTGAACAGCAGGAAGCCCAGGCCACCTGGTGGGAAAAGGACTTGGATAGACATTCGTCCAGAGAAGACACATGAAGAGTCAAGGGCTGTGCAAATGAGCACTCCGTGTTTGTGTTAGTTACTTTTCTGTTGCTGTGATGAAAATACCGAACAAAAGCAACTTGATGAAGAATCTATTTTTGGTTCAAGTTTCCAGAAGGATAGAGTCCCTCATGGAGGTAAAGGCATGACATGTCCTTCAACAGGAGAAGAAAGCCGGTTTTTCTTCCACACACAGAAAACAGAGACAGAAAACACAGGAAATAGGGCAAGGCTATACTCAACGTCCCACTCATAGTGCCATACTTCTTCCAGCAAGGCTATGCCTCCTCGAAACTTCAAAACATCCCCAAACAGTGACACTAACTGAGGAGTGAGTATTCAAATACACTAGCCAATGAGGATCATGAGCACGGTCTCATGCAAACCATCACAGTGTCTTTAAAGACCTGGGAAAGGCAAACAAAAACCTTTGCACGATTGTTATGTTAGAATGTTCATTAAAATAAAAACAGCATAAGGGAACAAATACTGGCAGGCAGTATATGGAGAAAGGGACCCCTGCACCTCGAGGGTAGAACTGTAAGGTAGTGAAGCCACTATGGAGAATGGCATGAAGGCTCCTCAAAAGAATAAAATTAGGGACCACCCTATGATTCACTTAGACCTCTATTTAGTATGTGGCTGAGTCAAGTAAATCACTGTGTGAAGAGACACCCGCCCTCCCATGCAGAGCGGAGACCTAGACTGTATGATAGGTGGGTGGGGAGTGGAGAACTTGATCCAAGACTTGAAGCTTCAGAGATGCAAGATGAAAGAGTTTGTGTCAACAGGTCTCTCTCACCTGAGAATCATTCCTTACTATGCCAGGGATCTATTGATCAAACTGGATGTACAGCTGCCAGCACAGAGACACTTGGAAACACATACACACACACATGCATGCACGCACGCACGGTAATAAACCATACCATGTTCACTAAACTTTCCCATGCTGTAAATAAGTGTTTTATTCATTCAAAACATGTCTTCTTCAGGGTGGGTCTTTCCACAACAATTAATGTAATCAGGGCAACCCTCACAGACATGCCCACAGGCCAACCTAACAAGGCAACTAGGCAATCTCTCATTGAGAGCCTCTTCCCATGTGATTTTAGATTGTGTTAAGTTGACAACTAAGGCAAGCCATCACTGAACATACATTAATTTTTATCTTTTCTTTTTAAAACCTTTCCTGTATATATTCATTGTATATGGTACTGTATTAATGAGGATATTTTATATATATTGGTATGGTATGGTAGCATATCTCCTCTCCCCTACCTTTCTCTTACTCTTACCCCTTCTCTTCTAATACTCAGTAGTTCCCTTTGTTTCCCTTCCACTCTCATGTCACATATATGTATATATAGTCTTATGTATCTAAGTATATTTCTTGTTTGGGGGTACTGAATTATACCAGAATAAAGGTGAGCTGTGTCATTCTTTCCTTGCTCTTGATTCTGGGTGTGACCACCTACTCCAAGTTCCTGACTTGACTTCCTACAATGATAGACTACAGTCTGGAGTTGTAAGCCAGATAAACCATCCCTCCCCTAAAATAGAAAAATTACTCTTCATTTTCCAAAAGATAATGTTTGTTTATCTCTGTCTAAAAATATGTGTTTTTATTGTATTTAGTCATATACAGGTCCTTAGCCAAGGGGTCAGAAATAGGAATCAATGTTCTATTTGATCCAAAATCAGGGTTGCAGATAATCTCTGCTCCTTCTCCAGGGGACAGTCGCATACCCCTTGGACAACCGATGAACTCTGGATTGCCTCCACAGTGCTCAGGGCCTGGCTGGTGCACACCTTAGCTCCTTCCCATCCTTACACATGTTCTGGCGGCCTGTGTTCCCCATCACTGTGTTGTGCCTCCTGAGAGTCACTGGGAGACTCCCCTTTAAGGAATCATGGATGGGGTCAGTGGCATACCAGGCTTTATCATCACTTTTGGTGTGAAATAATCTCTACTTGTCACATCAAATGTGGGTTGCATTCTGTTAGCTCCACGGGGCAGGACTCCTGTTGGCAGACTCAGGCCACTGGGGACTCACAGGAGGGGCCTCCAGTGGCAAACCTTTCCCTCCACCTGCTTTATGGTGACCAATAGTGTTGTGAGTGAATTGCTACCCTGAAGATACCTATGGGCTCCTGTATTTCTGGACACAGATGGCACATACCAAGATTCTCTGACAGACCCACACTCAATGCTGGAGCTGCCCAGGGCAGACTGAGGCAGATCTCCCTGTTCCATGAGCCCACAGACAGAGGCTGCTTATATGCCATGCTTTCTCCTAACTGTAGTGCTGCACAGGAGGAAAGGGCTCACCAAGGAGCAGCCAGGCACTGCCTCCATCCTTGCCTCCTCAGGCTGCTCTGGATCTCCACGTGCCCACGGTGTCTGCCATAAGTACACTCCTCTGGAGACTACCCCAGGGTAGGAATCTCATTAAAAGTAAGATTTTGCTGTTCTCAATAGCTCAAAAGGTCACTTGGAACCATGTTTCCTGATGAATGTGAGGTCTATTTGAGCTCTCCAGAGGAAGCCCAGAGGGATAAGGACTCTTGCAGGCTTGTGAGTGCCGGACACAGGACTTCAAGTCCCTAAATGCACAGACTCTTCAGACACGTGAAGAACAGCCAAGCTCACCCTTAGAAGGGTGAGCATCACCTGTGAGTGTCACTGGAAGACACAGGGCTCCGACTTTTGCCTTGTGTGGTCTGATGGGACTACATACAGGTTTAAAGACGGGAGCCCACACACTATAGCTCCATGGAACCGTTGCACAACCACCTCACAGTCATGCCACTTTGCAGTTGGGCTGCCCCCTCAGAGAGAGAAGTCCGTTTTCACACTGTCCCCCCAAACATCAAAGCCTTAAAGATTAGGGTTATCGAGGCATGAGACTAGTATGCACTACGTAATCTCTCCTGTGACCCAGACCTTGTGTCTCTGCAGAGACGGGGGAGGGGGGGCTGTGAAGGGGCTGATAGGTTAATATAAGTTAGATTTAGTGAATACCTAAGTTTCTGATACAGTCTCTTATTTCGGGGCATGAAGATCAACTGCTGTGAGCAATTAGCTTATCAGCTTATGGATGAAGTCAGGTGAAATGAGGGGAGTCTCTTTGGACTGAAAAACAAGGTTGAAGCCAGGTGAAAGAAGGAAAGACTTTATGACCTGGCATTGCTTTCAACTGCTAAGTGGGCAGAGCCCAAATTAAGCTGAAGCAGGTGGAACAAGGAGTGATCCTATTTAAGGACAAGTGGATGACGCCAGAGAGGCACGTGCGTGCTAAGGGCCCCCGATATGAGAGAGCTCCAAGAGTCCTGCTGGAGAAAGTTCTGGTAGACCAATGGCCAGATCTCCCTGAGGCAGAAGGAAGCTGGTGAGCAGAGAAAGCCTCGGCAAGACAGCAAAAGGCCAAGGACTAAACCCTGTGGTTCAGCTTTTGCCTAGAGGGGTTTGACCTGTCCGAACAGTGGCCTGAACGGAACTGTGGCCAGCTTTAAAGACTGAGGCAGAATGGCAGAGTTGCTGATACGAAGGAAGTAAGGTGGCCTACAGACGCTGAGGTCTCCCAGAGAGAAGAAAGCCTCAAGCCTTATTTAAAGTGAGACTTCGATAGCAAATTTACCCTGACGAACCTGCGTCTGAGCTATTCCAGAAAAAGGACTGCTAAGTGCGTTAAAGAGTCTACCCCCGAGACTGGTTTCCTGACGACTGAGGACCTGCCCCAGAGACTGTATCATTCTAAAAGGGTATGAAAGTAGTTGTTATGATTATCAATAGGTTTAGTGGATAGGTTAAAGGGGTTGTAGGAATTTATAGGATTAATAGTTAAGAAATTGTTGGTGTTTGTTATAAGTGAATTTAGTAATAAATAAGTGTTAAATAATAACTTAAAAGTTCGGCTACAGGGCTGTGGTGGGATGGGGGTGCTCAGGGAGGAAGGCAGAGGGACATGTAGGACAGGCTAGGGGGGATGAGTGGAACCAGCTGCAGATAGGCTGCAGCCCCTCTCCAGCCTGAAACCCAGCCGTGGCCCATCGTGGTGAACCAGGCTGGAGGTCCTGCAGCCTTCCTGCTCTTTGCTGTGGTAATCCTCTCCCAGGGAAGGAGCCTAAGGAGTCAGGTCTGCCCAGAAACCCTGGGAAGTGGGGAGGAGAAGATACTGGGTGTTCACTGCTCTAAGCAAGGCTATAAAATAAGAATCTTGTACAGATGAGAAATCCAAGGGCCAGAATTTGCAAGAAATTGGACAGCCAGAAATAACTTAAGCCCAACCACTGCTGCACATCTTTAGGTCCCCTTGGTGGGAGCTGAGCCCAGACAGAGATCTTGCTGTATGAAATAGCTAGCAGAAAAGCAGATTTTATTTCTCATCCCATGAGAACTTTCCAAAGGGGTCCTCAGAGAAGGCAACCCTACTGGAAATAGGACTTGTGTGGATGAAAAGTTGCTGGGGTCCCAGGCTCCATCTCAAGCTTTCTCTGTCATCATGTTAACACTGGATCAGAAGAAACCCTCAACAGATTATAAAATGATTGTAAGACAAATGAAGAAATCCCTGGCCTCTCTGTACTTCATCTTCTCACCCTGAGTGGAGCCAGGGAGGCAGGATGTAGGTGCCTGTGTTCTGAGGAGGCCATCACCTGAGACAGCTCTCAGGGTGCACAAATCCTTCCCAAGGCCATGGCCAATGTACCCTTGTGGCTACTTACTGTCCTGAGCCAGTCCACAGCTTCTATAAACCTTTACTCCATTGGAAAGACAGAAAAAGATATCTGAAGAAAAACATCCACACTATGCATGTCATATGAGTTTGTGAGGGTCTCACATAGATATCCCCAGCTCCAGAACAGTCCATGACCAAACATTGTTGCGTCTAGGGCCCTGGTGTTCTCAGTCACCCCAGGGCGGAGTGTAGCCCATGCAGCAGACATGTGGCTTCCAGTCGCTATTTCCCGTTGAGTTTTGTTCCATTTGAGTGTCATGGACCAACCACAATTTGCTAACAATGCACAAGAGCTGACAACAGGATGTGGCTCCCCATGTAAAGACATGCTGTGTGACCCGTCCTTGCATGGGGTGTTTCAAGATCCCACAGTAAATTGTTTTCTACTTGTTTGCTTGCTGCATTGCAGACAACACTGTGGTTATTCTTATACAAATATATGTGTTTATGCCATAATTTCTGTAAATTAGAAATGGGAATTTTTAGCTCATAAAGTATGTGCATTTTTATTGCCAAATTACCTTCTGGAAGGACTCTGCCAGTTCAGACGAGTAGTATGGAGAAAATAAATGTTCTCAAACTTTT
Source organism: Lophiomys imhausi (assembly GCA_907164525.1). Taxonomy (NCBI): domain Eukaryota; kingdom Metazoa; phylum Chordata; class Mammalia; order Rodentia; family Muridae; genus Lophiomys; species Lophiomys imhausi. The sequence goes on from CAJQZJ010001511.1 coordinate 23,529,517, forward strand.
AAGCTTTTGCTGTCTGTCTTTTGAAAAGATAATTCATTTCCCAGCTGTATTTATCGGGTAGTTTATTCTACTTTGGCATGCTACTTTTGTCACACTAAATCCTAAATCCTGAGTACTACAGGCTCCATTCCTGGACTAGTTGTTCATCCGGCTGGCCAGAGCAGCTACCCTTTTATCCCATTGCCCCAAACTTTTGAATATTCCAGAACAATGATTCTTTCAGGGCCTCAATCCAAATGATCTTTAGAACCAACTTAACTAGAGTCACACACCCACACTTATAGATATCAGCACACACATGTTACTACACACACATGCACATATTCCTACATCTTACATATTATTATACACAAACACACTCACATTCTTCACTATCCACACACTTTACACAGTTACATGTACCACACCATACATATCTAGCACACATCACTGGCTACCATGTACATACACCACTGCACACACTCAACATGCACATCAGTGCATTCACACCTCACAGATGCCATTACATATACACACATCGTACATAGCACACGCACATATGTCACACATGTAACAACATGCAAGCACTTCACACAGTTATACTATGTATGACACCTGTGCACACACAGCATATCACTTTGTACAGCATACCCTCAACACATGCATCATTGTGTATACACCATGCAGATACCACTACATAGATACACACACACATCATATATCACTGCATATGCACACACCACACATGCGTCATTGCCCACACATACCACCTTGCCAGGATTTTCACTGGAAGCCCGTTACAGCCATGCATTCCTGTACAGAAGAGTGACTTCACAACCAGATGTCCTTTGAACCCAAAGATGTGTGGTCTCCTCCACTTACTTAGGGCCCTTGAATCAAAGTTGTATCACTTTCTCACAAACAGCTGCCCTTGTCTGGTGAGGCATCACCTGTGTGCTCGTAGGCATCTGTAGCTGAGGCTGCACCCTGGGGAAGCCTATTTTCCAGTCTCTTTCTGAATAGAACCAACAGAGAAGAAACTTGGCTTCCAGCACCCGACACACCTCCCTGCTGAACTCACGCTAGTGGAGCCCAGGCTAGCGCTGTAATGCTCAGCCAGGCTGAGTCCTGGAAACAGTTATATCTTCCACAAGTGATGTTATAATTTTAAGAATACAGATAAGTGATCCCATCAGAGTAGCTTAAACCCTTAGGATGAGATAGATGGTGGTCTTCCCTGTCCCAGCAGATTCCACATGTAGATAGGGGTTTCCACTGTGCAGTGGTATGGAAGTGGTTTGCATTTGGTAAAACATTCCTTTAAGTTTTAAATGTGAATCTTTCTCCAGGTAGCTCATGTGATATGACTATGTATGATAACATGGATGTGGGATCTCAGGTCTCCTTGGTCAAAGCCTCTCTTCTGATCCCTTTGCTGTGTTCCTATGAAAAGCACAGAGTGACAAACAGGGAAAGAGTGGGTCAGGCTCTGCAGGGCATGGATCAGGGAAGAGACTCGAATCCTTAGTGGTCTCTCATCCTGCCTTGCCCCGGGAGGTCTAGAGGTGATCCATAGAGAGTGGCTCCCTGTCATGACATCTGTTAGCACTGACTGTCTCCACAGCTATCAGATCTTCAAATGCTACCCTCAGGAGGCCGGGTCTACCTCTCCAGATTTCCATTAGGCCACGGTCTGGTGTCCTGTTCCCTGCAGGCAGAGCCACCCAGTCCTTTATCACCTCTTCGGCCTCCTTGGGAGAAGCTCTGCAATGTGACCAACCGGCCCATTGGGACAGTTCCTGCTCAAATATCCTCAGAGGAGGCTGATCCCCAGGACAGCATCAAGGAACCTGTGGTGGCTCCCTGTTCCTGTGGCAGGACAGTGCCTCAGGGGCTGCACACACACCAAGGACAGTGTTTGAGGGTACACATACCCAAGGGCCGTGATGAGGCACACGTGGTGTGCCCTGAGTTGAGCAGCCACCATGGAACAAAACCTCCTCTAGGAGAGGGCTCTCGGTGTACTCTGAGGTTTCAAAGCCTGACTTCTTTTCTCTGAGGGGACTTTGAGTGTCTGGCAGTGAGCAGCTCCTCTGTGCTGGCATGTGAGGCACGCGTGGCCCTTCCCTTCTCCGTAGGACGCTCATTCTGGTCACCTGCCCACAGAGGTGTCACCCTGTGCTCTCAGCTGTGGATGACCCACTCACAGTGTCGGCGAAAATTTGCGCAGGGTCAGCCCTGCAGGTTCAGCACTTCCCTGATAATTCCCCCTCCTGACTCGGTGAATGGAAAACAAAAACAACAAACAAACAAACAAATTAAAAAAACAGCCCACTAGGCTGCAACCTTCTCAGTAATTCACCCTTATTCTTAAACTTCACAAGTTAGTTAGTGTTTTCAACAATATGTTGTTTACATAGTGTAGAACATACATTCAGTCAGTGAGACAAGTTAGCAAAGATAAGAGCCAAGAGACATAAAGCCACGGCTGGTGCCTGGTGGTGTCGGAGGCGAAGTCCAGCATGCCTCTGTGGCTGGGACTATTCTGTGCAGGCTCAGCCCAGGTCCTAGCTGGTGATGCTTCTACCCACAGGAGATTTCAGGAACCTGGAGTTCGCATTTTAAAACTGGCCTCCCTGGGAATATGCCCCACGGGGCTGGCCAAAGACCATGCTAGGCAGGAAAGAAGACCCCAGATCTAGCTCCTGCACCCCTGCCTCTCAGCCCTCCCGTGCCAGCTGCATTGTAAACTCTTGGCTGCCAGCAAAAGGCTCCACTCTGAACCAGCTCCTCTCTACACTCAGCCCAGGGCCGCTGAGCCCTTCTCTCCTGGATGCCTTCTGCCTATTTTCCAGCAAGCAGGCCAAACCTGCCCAGTGTGGGAGGGAGGGAGGGAACGTGCTCACCTCATGCTCTGCAGACAGTTAGGTTGTGCAGGGAAAGGAATGTTGCTGAGGACACACATGTCCTGGGTGGGGTTGGTTCCAGAGAGGACTTCACATGGCCCAGCATGTGAGACTCCCTCTGCCCTCCACACACGGGCTCCTGGGCTTCTCAGCCTCCTTATTGATGCTGAGAGGTGACTTGGCTCCATAACACATCAAAATTAAACATTTCACTAAGCTGGGAGAGGTCTGGTCTAGAGCTATGGATGCAGATGGACTGTGGAGCTGCAGGACCCGTCACGTCCTGGTTGCTACAGTGAAGGTTCATTGGGAAGTGGCACTTGGAACATGTAACCATCTCAAGACAGACTGAGAAATGTTCTCTAAGCACTCTTGCCTTCTGCTCCTGCCACTGTGCACAACTGTGGTCACTAGTTTTTGAACGGTTGATCAGAAGTTCCTGGTGCTGTGCTGGGGTGATACATGATACACGTGTAGCCTCATTTATCCCTGCATGAATAGAAGCCGCTGTTGTAGTTGCCACTACAAACAAGAACGTGGGCATGGACAGGACTGGGTGTCTTCTGCCACTTCCCCAGCTTAGTCTGCCTCCCTGGCCAGAGCTAACTTGGTCTCCAGGAGGCCTTTTCTCTGTGAAACAGCCCCCAGTAAGGTTGATGGAGTCTGAGTTGCCCCCAGTCTTGACCTCTGCAACCACTTTGAACTTAGAGCCACCCACACACTTCATGTTCCTTTCTTCTCTTTGCATAATGCTCTGGAGGAGACCTGCCATGAAGGTCAGTTTCCTCTGACTGCTGAGGCCCCAAGTGCCTATCCGCACCATATCAGGGTCAGCCGCTTTTCAAGCTTTTGCAGGATGAGCTCAAAGGTGATGGAATGGGAAGAGCCATAGGAAACTAAATCTACAGTACCAACCTGAAACTGTCCCTGGCGCAATACAGAAGGTTTCCCAAATCAAGCAACCTTTGTTGAGTTTATTCCTTACTACAGGCTTAATACACCCCCCCCCCCCCCTCCCAGGAGCAAGTGCTGCTATCATGGTACCCACGCCAGATCAGCATCTTGCCAGATACACCTGCTACCACTTAGGATGGCCAACAAGTGAGCTGCAAAGTTGCAGAAAAACCTGGCAAACATTATCCAGCCCTGTCACTTTACACTTGGGAGCACCACCTGGGCCCCCTAGGACCTTATCAGAGCCTTTGGATTCTGTCAGCATGCCTCTCCTGTATGTATGTATTCAGAGCTTATAGGCTAACGATCTCACTCAGAGGCCAAAGCCACAGAAGATATAATACTTCCTGTGATGCTGAGCAGCCCTGGCCCCCACCCATAAGGCAGAGTTCAAGATAAAAAATATGAATATGCATCGTAACCTGTAACCTGTTCACTTCCTCCTACTAAAGAAAGGAAACTCCCTGCCTTCTAGCCACTTTGTGGGAGCTCTGGGAAACAAATCCTCTTGGGTCCACTTTTCTACCTGAATCCACAGAGTGGTGCCCACCCCAGAGGACCTGGAGCAAGAGGAAGGTGCAGGTAGCTTTGAGGGGAAGCCCTGCCAAGGCAGTGTTGTCCTTTGCCATCCTAAACCCACATAGATCACAGACTGACAGGTATATGCAACCATCCCACATCCCAGGCCACTGAAGCACATTGGGAAGCCATCGTACACCACAGATATGCTGGTGTGCACAGCCATCCCACACTACAGACATGATAGTGTGCACAATCATCCCACACAATACAGATGTGCACAGCCATCCCACAATACAGACATGCTAGTGTGCACAGCCATCCCACACCATGAGCATACAAGTACAAAAAGCTATCCTACAACACCAACATGTGAGTGTAATAGCCATCCTCAGAGCATGTCTTTATGGTTCTGTTCTGGTTCCTAGAATCTGGGTTTGGACCCTGATGTCCTTTGCAGAGCATTTTGTAGGTGTGTCTGTCAGTTTAGTGTATGCTCGATGGGTACTGAAGCTCTGAATCAGTGGAGTGTTAGTAATAAGATTGTTTTACACTAGATTAAGCAAACACAACATGATGTTCAGGGTTGTGGCCGTCAACTCCTCTTAAGCCAAGCCAGCGTGCAGTAATCATGGTGCAGTATTCCTTGTTGGTGTTGATGGACCGATGTCCCTGGGCCATGTGCACCCATCTCATGGGAAGCATCCATTACACCGTTTCACAGTGACACACCAGAGTGAACAGCATAGCCCTGCGCTGTCACTGCACTGCATGGCGACATGGTTGTGCGGGCACCTACCTCTTCTCCCCTGAGAAGCAGGCACATGTCTCATGTCCCCTGAATCCTCTCTGAGCTTGGCGTCTTTGTGCTGAAGGAGCTGGGTGAGCTATGACACCATCCCTGGGTAGTATTCTACTAAACACACCCCCTGTGCCCATCACTCTCTTGGGGACACATTAGAGTGACTGGATTCCCGATGCTGTCTTTCACTAAAGACCATTTCTGCTACAACTGTTTAGTCTACAGAGAACAGAGCCCATAGCTTGCCAACCACACCCCTGAGCAGCTTTCCCACCTGAATGCCCCATTAAAAGTCTTGGGCCCTGTTTATGGCTGTTGAGGAGGACTGTACTCATTTCCCTCAGGGTTGCCTCCTCCCTTGCTTTGTTAAGATTATCCTAACTCACCCCTGCAAGTGCCCCCTAGAGCTGACCTCCCCCCAATATAGCACATGGCCCACCCTGCACCGTTGACCCTTGCCACAGCGTATAGGTCATGCAGCTTGATCACAACCAATCCCAGGGGCTTAACTCATGTGTCTGGTTCTTGCAGGAAGCAGTAGTTGTTGGCCCTGAAGCTTCACACTGGGGTTCCGCCTCAGTTTCTGCTCACAACAGTATACTTGTGCCCTTTGTGGAGTATGGCTAAACCCATTTGAGTTACAGAAAAAGCCAGCCTCAGCCTGTGCTCTGGGTAGGATGAAAAGAAAGCAGCAGTGATTTTCATGGCCAGCAGCAGTTAACAGGTGATGTGAAGCCAACCATGAGGCAGGAGAGAGTCAGTAGAGACAGAAGTCAGTGGAGAGGCTGGTGCTGGCCTCAGAGAACTTGACAAAGTCAGTAAGACCAGAGATTTAAGAAAGGATGAGCACACCATGGAGGGGGCTGCAGACTCTACTGGATTCAGATTATGTGTCTTCTGCCCCAGCTGCCACCTATCCCAGAAGCCGTGACTGGGCCCGATCAGAGGATGGAGGACTTCTTAGGTTAGAACAAATATGCCTCATCTGTTGCCACTTAGCAGCATGGTTACCAAAGCACAGAGCTAGGCTTGATCCCACTGCTCTGCTGTTTTCTAAGATCAGAGAGAACAGATGAGCTATTCTGAAAGGAAGTCACTCAGAGAGACCTGACATCGGTAACTTTGATATGTGAGGACAGTAACTCAATTGTTAGTTATCTTTGATTATACAATATCAAACTAACACTTAAATGGTACATCAAATAAAAAAATCTAGATGTAGGAACAAGAAGCATATCCATAGGGTTATCACAAAGGCAGTAAGAGGCAAACAGTGGGAAGGGGCTTCCTTGGGGAAGGTACTACAGTGGAGTGCCCTAGGAGAGGCCTCAGGGCTGAGGATACTCAGTTGAAGGACAGCAGAGGTGTGAAGACCATCAGCAGAGGGCTGGCAGAGAGACTGGAGGGCTCCTCTGTGGGGGAGTAGGGTACAGTGGCATAGTAGGATGATGACCAGAGAAAGCTTGACCCTGATGCTGACTGTGCTCAGTGGGTGTCTTGCTACTTGTAAGGAGCCCTGGAACAAAGCTCAGGGCTATACTGGGAAAGCTGAAACAAAGTCCAACTGGGAAGCATGCTGTTCCTATTGAATCAAGGCACAGTGAGTTGTTGGTCACCATCTGGTAAAGAAGGGGATGTGGAGGCCTGTGGGTCAGATGGAGGTCCAGGTCCTACTTATAGCTGGCTGATCTTTTGTGCTTTGAGTGGTCCAGCCTGCAGGATGTCCAGGCTACCCCATGTCGAGTACACAGAACCAGAATGTTCTCCTGAGGCAGTGATGCTGCCATTAAATGTCTACACCCTCAACCTTATGAGTCTGATGGGAATAAGATGGAGTAGCTGGTCCAGGAAGAGAGTTTTGAGTGGTTCCATGTTCCATGTGGGTGAGGAGCAGCCAGGGGGAGTCACCACAGGAACCGATAGATCACTAAAAGTGATCGATTTTACTCTAGTCAGATGAGAAAGAACCTCTGGCAGAAACAATGACTCATGACTAGTCAGTGTCCCATGCACCTTGGCCTTCCAGGCCCCTAGTCCTAGGTTTCTACACATGGAGGTACATCCTGGCATTTTCAGTGTAGTATTGGTGTAAAGTCAGAGTGACATTTAAGGTTTCATCTTGGTGACCACAAGCCAATGTTTTTCTCCTTTGTGTCAGTTACTCAGAAGGATGTACGTGTGAACTCCCAGCCAAGCAGTCAGGGTTCCTGAGCTAATACAGGTGCTGGTGGTCTATTCAGAGATTCAGTCCCTTCCCAGTGTGACATAAGAAGTTGCTGAGGACTGCGCTGAGTTGGGGATAGGAACTGGAACAGGTGGCCCCAGGGTTCTCTACATGTATAGCACCTGAGGACAGCTGTGTCTGGAAAAGGTCACACTTTCCATAGTCACCCAACTGGCATACACAGACTTTGTGTTTTGCCATCACTGGAAGTCAACAAGGAGAGTTTGGACCTCACTGGCCCTTGCCTGTTCCTGCAGGGTCATGAGAACTGAAGCGTCCGGCATCTCCAGGCTCTAACATGTGTGTGCTGGTACAGTGCATTCCCCTAAGACTTGTTCAGATTCGGTTCTGCTCTGAGATTCGGGATCAGCATCTCTGCTCTATATAAAGTTGTTCAGTGTGCATTTTGACTCTGGGAAGCCCAGGGTATGTTGATAGTGTGTTGTTGACAGAGCTCCTCCTTGGCACAAGCCGAAAGAGACAGCCTTTCTGATGGACATTACAGTCTTTAGATACTTCTACATGGCATGCCAACATCAAAGACAAGCAAGAAAATAGCAAATTTTTATTTCGTTTTCATTTTCATAACCTAATCATAGGTGTTACTAATTATTGAACACTATTGTCACTGACAATACTCAGTCCTCATGCCAGCAGCCCAGGGTGGAGAAGCTAGTGGTGGTGTTGTATCTCATAGATCATTCTAGATTTGATTGTAAGTCAATACAAGTATTGAGGTCCCATATTGCTAAAATGGCACTAGTTTGAAATACCATTTGGGGTGCAGGATTCGTGGGCTGTGTAGACTCTATCTGCGTAGCCACTCTTCAGTTAGGGGATTGTGACATAGCATGTGGGCAGTGTGAATGACCCACATCACCTCCACCTGACCGTTGCCACAGCTTCTCTTGTTCTCATTCATCCGGTTTAGACAACAGTGGACCCCAAAGAATTCACCGTCCATTTGAGCCTTAACAAAACAGTTATTTCCTAAAGTCATATTGTGTGGAGAAGTTATTAAGAATAAATAGAAATAAATAGAAATAAAACTGAGGAAAAGGAAAGAGAGAGGAGGAATCTGGGGAAGAGGAAGGGCACAGGCAGGGAGGTAGAGGAGGGACAAGGTAAAAGAAGGCGAGGGAGGGAAGCGAGGGCAGAAGGCCCCTGGCTTGAGCACTCTGTTCACCAGGGTTTGACGTTTCAGAGACAGAGTAGGTCTCAAGGGATAGACATGCTCTTCACACCAGGACTCACATTGATCAGTTGAGACAGGAGGTTGACTGGTCAACAACACGTGGAAAAGTGGACATGAAACTGGCCAGGACTGAGTAGACAGATCCCTAGTTTGGCAACCCTCAACTGTTGCTGTCAGGTCCAAGGGCAACTCAGGTTCTCCATTATGCCATCCGACCCCTACCCAGGAGAGAAGAAAATGATCAACAATTAGCAAAATGTGCAGGCTGAACTCCAACCAACATAGGAATCCTGGCTCCAGATGGCAACATAGTAAGGTACCAGAACATTCTCATATTTGCCAAAGTTCGCTGCAACAGGCTGCAGAGGGTCCATCAGGCTACCTGTGGGAATGCAGTCATGTCCCAGTTCAGAGACACAGGGCTGCATGGACACACAATTTCACCCCAGACAAAAGGCAGTGCCTTGTGCACCAGGCCCACCATGCACTTCTGCTTTAGAGTGGGGCTGTTGCTAGGGTAATTCACAAGGGTACAGCCTCCAGCCGCAATCATGAGGTGTGCACAGCCCCAGACACAAGCAAGAGGTCCATATACAGTGAGCAGATTCACCTTCTCAACATAGGGCCTGTCAAGAATAGAGGTCCCAGGGGCCAACCTGCCAGGAACTGACACACCACAAGTTGTTTAAAGGTGGCAACAGGAACCTGCTACGTGTTTCCCCTTCCATATATCTCCTCCAGAGTTCCCAAGTGAGGGTTTACTCCTTCCTCAGGGACACTGCCCACACAGGAACTGTCTACAGAAGAAAGAATCTGGGATGCTGCCCTCCCCCAATACACTCCAGCTCAAATTCCTTTCTACCTCTTCTCTCCCAAGGAAAAGATGAGACTGCCTTTTGTATTCCCTATATTACACTCACATTATACAGGTGAGAAAGACTGTCCTCAGCTCAAGATGGGGGTCCTCCTGACATATTTTCTGTGGGCCAAAGGGAGGAAAGCTGAGGAAGGAGTCTCCGGAAGAAAGCAGCCTGTCTTCAATGTACTTCCTGCTTCTGTAATAGGAAGCAACATTCTTTATCATCTAAAAGCTGTAGAAGTTTATCCTGTGCATAGCTCCACAGACAAGAATGTAGCCCTGGCCCCTAGTTAGGAACTCACTGCATCATCCTGTGGCCAACCACAGGAGAGCAGAGAACACAAGAAGCCAAATCTGCCTGGAGCCAGCTTTCCTCTTGATAAACAGTTCCTCTCAGTAAAGAACCATTGTTAGTGGGACACCTTACCCTAGCTGGGCTGCCATGTCAGGCCCCAAAGCAAGAAGAATTTCTTAACCCTCATGTGATAGATAAACTGAGGAGGGTTGATAATGTGGGGGTGGGGGTGGGGCTCACCTGAGGAGAAGAATAGAAGGGGGATGGGGAAGAGGGTGGGAGGGTGTGACGGGGAGGGGAGGAAAGAGGGGACTATGATTGAGATAAAATTTGAATAAATAAATAAATGTTGAAAAAAAAGAACCATCCCTGAGAACACACATTATAGTTACCTCTGGGGTGGGGCTCTCACCTACACACTGTTGCACTGGACACCAGGTTCTGTGTTCCCAGCACATGGCCCTCTGGGGGACTCAGTACAGCACAGTCTGTGCCCACACTGTTGCCTAATCTTATGCTTCACCTTTGGAATGCTAATTCATGTGCCTCTATTCCTTCCATATTATTAAAAACAAATATAACAGTCTGCAGTACTGATGCCAGGAAGCCAGCTACTTGCTCAAGAAGCCAGAAGAGAAGCCTTCATTCCAGCACACTCAGCTACCTCACACGCATGCAGCCCACAAGCGGCATCAGAGATCCTGCTACTCCAAGTAGAAGCCCCTAGAACTGTGTTTGACTCACAGTTTAATGGTTGCTTAGTGAATGTTAAATGTTTATACATGTGGCCATGCACTGCTGAGAGCAGGGGAATGGTCCGTACTATCCCATCCCATTCTCCCTGAGTCTCGGTGCTTCAGGGTCTTATCAGGAGGTCAGTCGCCTTGACACTCCTATTGCAGGGCCAACCCAGCAAGTCACTCTGTACAACCTGTGTAGTGCTGAGTTCCCCACAGGGATGAAGGACAAGTCATACGCAGGCTTTATGCACGACTTGCAGGCTGATGCCATTTCTTCAGAGCCAGAGTTGTAAAGCCTGGCAATGTCTGTTGATCCCACAGAACTGTGTTCACTGACCCGAACCCAGTCTGTGCTTCACACACCTGGCAGGTGAAGACGGTATTCAAAACATGTGGCAGAGCCGCTTCCATGTTGGAGTCTTGGGTTACAAAGGAATCACGGAGAAAGGAGCTAAAGGGAGATGGAGACAAACAGTCACATTTATCTCCATTGCTGTGACATCTTTAAGGCTTGTTCTTACTCCAGGTCAAGAGGGCAGAGGCTTCCTGCCTAGCGGAGGGTTGGAGAGTAGGGAAGGATTCTGAGAGTAAAGTCATAATGAAAAGCCATGGGGAGATGTGGCAGAAGACACGCATAAAGGGATCTTCATGGTAGATTGGACCTAGAGGTGGCAGCCAGCCACAGGGGAAACATGCCTAGGAACATGGGAGAAGACAGAAATCTCCCACGAACTTCATTGGGAGGCTGTTGTCCTCGCTCCACACTTGGCACTAGGTGCAAAAGTTGTGAAGATTTGGTACCAGTAAGACCAGGGAGGTGACTCGGTTGGTGAAATGTTTGCTACACACATGTGAAGACCCCAGTGCAATCTCTAGCACTCAGGTAAAAGCTGGGTATGACGACACTCACCTTAACCCAGCGCTTGGGAGATGAAAACTGGAGGAGCCCTCGGAGTTTGCTGGCAGGCAGTTTAGCCAAACTGACAACCTCCAGGTTTGGTGAGAGATTTTCTCTCAGAAATATAAGGTGGGGAACTATTAAAAGACACTTAGTGTCAACCTCTGACTTCCATATGTGCACATGCATACACACACACACACACACACACACACACACACACATACACACACGGGGTGGGGAAGAGAATTCATACCCACCCTCCTCCAGCAGTCTAGATTTGTTTGCAAGAATTCCAAGTGTCTGTTAAAATAATTCTCTCATGTTTTCAAGACACCTGCTTTTCTGTAACTGCTGGTTCATGAGCAGAAATAGATTTCAAACAAAAACACCTTCTAGTCAAATAGAGTTGTTTTCTGTGATTTAAATTTTCTGCTGAAAGCTGTGGGAAAGTGCCCAAGAGCAGTGTGAGTGAAGTGTAGAGAGGGGTGGGTTGGGGTGAGTGCCTGGGGGTTCTGCCTGGCTAGTCTTGATTGCATCTCCACAGGGGAACTGCACATCTTTTCCCTCAGACAAAAAGGCTTTTGCTGGATAAGCTTTCCATGATGCCTTGCTCTGGGGCTCCTTATCTCTTTCAAATAGCCCCAAGTCTTCTTCTTTTTACTCAATGGCATAGCTGTTTGGAACTGTCACTATATTTATTTGAACAGCTGCTGATCATAGGTCTGAAAGAAAATGACATCCATGCCTGAGCATCTCTTGCTTCTTCTACAAGATCCTTGTTGCACCTCCACTTTGCCCCAGGGTTGTGGGTGGCAAGAGGTGAGGGCTGTTATCCGCACCTCCCAAACCTGTCCCTGTGGGCTCTGAAGTACCTCCCTCGTGGCCAACCTGCCACCGTCTATCCCCAGGGCTTGTGATGGCTTTGAATGGCGATAGCCTCATAGGCTCATATGTTTGAATACTTGGTCCCCAGTAGGTGGACTGTTTGGGAAGGATTAGGAGGTGTGGTCCTGTTGGAGAGGGCATGCCACTGAGGGCAGACTTTGGGGTTTTAGAAGACAAATACAATCCCAGGTGTTCTCTGCCTCTTGCTTGAGGTTGGAGATGCCAGCTGTTCCTGTGGCCGTGCCTCTGCTCCATCACCATGGACTCTTAACTCTCTGGAATCATAAGCCCAATTAAATGATTTATTTTATAAGTTGCTTTGCTTATGGTGTTTTATCACAGCAACAGAAAATAACTAATACAGGGGTCGGTCGTGGAGCACACTGAGGTCTCCTGCTCATCCCCCACGTCATAAGCACTCAGGGCAGGAGTGCAAACTGTTGATATTTCCTGCCCATGCCAATGCTGGCTAGAAGTTTAGAGGTCTGGATGGTTGTCTGAAGCAAAGCTTAGGGAGTGAGAAGAAGGTCCAGATGCTGGTTTTGGGGATGGAAGCTCTGTGGTCGCTATACCATGTGGCCATGGTGCAGACCCCAGGGGGAGAGGATAACTCCTCACCACAGTCAAGTGCCCATCATAGGCAATCTACCATACATGCATTTCATCTCCCATGATGGTCCCTCATTCCCAGTGAAAACGAGCTCAGAGGGATCTTGTCATAAGAAGAACTCAGAAGTACTTCCCACGAATCACCTCCGCACCAGGAAAGGAGTCCTTTCCAGGTATGAACATGGTTCAGGTTCTCCAGTGGGGGGAATCCCCCACCTGCCTGCTCTAGTTCTGACCCATTTATTCTGGGTTTCTACAAGCATCCTGTTCAAATGGGCATCGAAAGGTCATTCCAGATATAGCCTAAAACACAGGCATCAGTCATTTCTTACACATGTAAGAGATCATGAATTGACAGAGGGGCACTCGGAGGAATGACTCTCTAATGGTGTATCTGTGGAAGACAAAATCCTTAGTACCCAGCCCTTGAATTTATGGCATAGGGAGAGAGAAGATGGGAAGAAAGCAGGCCTCAGACTAGGAAGGCATTTCCAATGCTTCCGAGCCTGAATTTCATCTTATTCTTGTTTAAAATGTTAATTTAGTCCAAATGTCACTTGTCCTAGCTGACTTCTATGGTTAGTAAGCATGAAATTAGAATTTATCTATTGATTAAGGAAATTGGTTGGTTAATTGTAATGACAATAATGCTTGAAAAAATACAGCTTACAGCTTTGAGCCCATTACTGAGGAAATCAGCATGTGGACTGGGCTAACCTGGGGTTCTCAGTGCTCAGGCGATGAGGAGAACTGTACCTTTCATTTTCTACCAGTACTTCCTCTGTGGCATCCAACATAGACCTTCCAGCCTTCAAACAGTCAACATGGCCAGAAGCATGGTCCACCCACATGGACTCTCTCCAATGCAAGAGAGACAGAAGTGGCCTAACCCAGCCAATCTGACATCCGGGAAACCTCTGCTCAGGGTTGGGGAATCTCCATATCTGTAGAAGGTCTATGAACTCAGAATCTGTTCCTCCTTCACCCTGTGTCTGTGGGTGGTACAGTCTGAGGCTTTCTGCACCCACGGTCTCTCTTTTTATCTCTTATTTCTTCATATGAGACATAGAAGACAACTGTTCCATTGTGTGTTAGAAGTCAGAGAGCAGACAGCTGATTGGTTGAGGAATCACAGCCCAAGGAGCCTACTGGATAGCAGCCACTTTTTGCTGACAAGACCCCTAACTCACTCTAGTGCCAGTGCTACTGCCCTTGCTTCATCACTGTCCTTCTGAGGAGATGCCCCAAGAGGCCTCCATAGCTAACAACACACAAGGTCAATGTTTGTATGTCCCCTGATTTTTAAGACCCCAGAAATCCCCTCTTTTGGTAGTAGGTCTTGGCCCCTCCTCATCTCTGCCCCTCAGTTTTGAGGATACAATAGGTCCATGGCTAAGACTAGATGCCTGACAATGGTTCCAACTCTACACATCTCAGTAGCTGGCCACACACAAAGAAAAGTCTCTGCAAGGCCCTCCATGCCCCAGTCCCCAAGTACCGACATGGCTGATGGAGAGCATCCATGACAAGAAGCCATGGGTCCAGAGCGCAAGCTGTACTGGAAATGCAGTTCAGAGTGAAAGGATGCACACGAGACAGTCACTGAGTCCCACATCCTGTGGTTCGTTCCCTCCCTGTCCCCATTATGTCAGAGCGAGGAATGAAGAAATACCTAGGCCTACACCAGGGACTCAGCTGCACCCACCACCAACCTCAATCCATCATGGTGGAAGCTGGAATTCTACTTCTGTCTCAGGCTCTCCCTCCACAAAGTCATCGTCTTGTGACATCAGGGACCAAAAGGCAGAGGAGATAAGTGACCCAGCCCTGAGCTCTGCAAGGGATGTGTCCTGTGACATCAGCAACTGATTGATACTGGAGTGAAGTGAGCTCTCTTGGAGCCTCACATTTTCATGATGTGTTCCCATGGGATCAAGGACCATTGAGCTTGGCTGGTAGTGGCTGGAGTGGAAGAATGTTTCAGTCACACCCAGCTTGCCTTTGTGATTACAGAATACCTCAGGGCTTTGTAACCTACAAGAGAAAGACCATTCCCTCGGCCTTCTCCAAGAACTCCACCTTGTCCTCCTGCTTCTCTATGGCAGTCTCCATACCTCAGACTATATTGGCAGATGTTCTCCATCAGACCTAGCTGAGACCCCAAATCACATCAGGTCCTGAGAGGCATCCAAGGGAACCTTCTTCCCAACTCCCCAACTATAGCTTTCTGTTGCAGCACCTGGCCCTCCCCACCCAGGCCATGATTCAGTTCTCACTGACTTGTGTAAAGTCTTTGTCTTGCCTCACACACTGGACGACGGGTTCTAAGGGCATCAGGTTGAACAATGTTGGTTCCAGTTTTCTCTGATCCCTCCCTGACCTGCATTGCAGTCAGAGGTCATGCATTTCCAGGCCACATTAGCTCTCCCGAGCTTATTAGACAACTGTGGTTTGAAACAAAAGTCATTGGCACCTTGCATTTGCTTTCCTTTCCTATTCTGTGTATTCTGTTCCAATGCATCTCCACGAGGACCTTGGGATGCTCAAATTTATATTGTAGGAGTAACTATGGTTTTCAGAAGAATGGGCTTTTCCCATTCAGTTGATTATTGAGACTCCTGGTGTTATATCCCCTATGCCTTCACGGAGGTTCATGTTACAGTGTGTGTTCAGTGTGGTAACTTTTGTGGAGTCTGTGTACCAGTTTGTTGTGGACTCTGACTTACTCTCATGCTAACTGATCTTACTGATTTTTATCTCCTCTGCTTAAAATATATGTGGGGCTGGGGATGTAGCTCAGTGGTGGAACCTTTGCCCAGTGTGGTGCATGCCACCTCTGGTTCAATTCCCAGCCCTGCAAAAACAAATTAGTAAATAAATTATTTGCTAAATCGTATTGATAGCTTTCTTTCCATTGTGTCTCTGAAATGAGGTGTAGGTGTGAAGTCAGATCAGTGCGTGTCTCACACTTGGAACAGGAGTGCATTCACCAGTTAACTTCAACCCAGATAAATCCCATTTTTGAAGTCACCACCACAGAGACATTGTTCTGTCCAAACCATGATAAGATGCACAGGCTCCACCAACAAGGCACTTTTCTCTAAGGCCAGGGACACTAGGGTGGGACCCAAGGAAGCAAAGCTACAGGGAGCAGAGGTCAAGATGAGTGTATTCAGGAACAGAAGGTCTGAACACAGCCTTGTGATTGGATGCAGGTGGTGCCCTCCCCCTTACACTGGGAGATACTTTATGTCCTAGCACAAAAAGCTACCACTGAAAGGAGAGGAGGACTGTGCCTTTAGGAATGCTTACGGTGCTGCTGAAGGAAAATGAAAGACAGTCTTCTTGTACTCCCAACTTCCATGTCCTATGGACATGGAAGGCCTGATAATAGTTGAGGCCTCTGCTGAACTTGAAGGGGGCAGAGAGCTGCCCAGACCACCAACACAGAGAATGCCTGACTGAAGACCTAGCTTTCTCTGTGTGTGGCTGCTATGATTCCTTCATGAGTGGCTTGTTGTTGTGACTGGTGCATGAAGCCCCCAAAGACCCTGGTTATGTCCAATCTGTACAAACTTGGCTAATGATTAAAAAGGCTCCAATAGGGCTCTAAAACTAAATTTACTAGACGATTCCAAGACACTAAATTTTCATGTCTAAATCATGTGCTACATGTCATGGAGGTCCCACAGTGGTGAGCTTCTCATACATTTGACTGGTATCGAAGAAGCCACTGGACACAGCCCACAGCTCTGGCAGGCCACAATGCACCACCTCTCCACTGAATCACATTGAATCCTTTGTGCTTTTCCTAGAGTTACTATGAGTAATGTGATGGCTTGCTTCTCTTTCCTGCTTTGGCCTCTGGAGGCTCAGATTGCTCTACCTCAGTAGCCTTTGAGTGCCAAGTACACATCTGCCATTGTTCTTCCTCTGGGGCTTTTCTCTTTCTTATTCTTAACAGTATTTTCTATGCACCTGATTTGTTTTTCTTAATTTATACGCTTTTCCAGTCTGTCAGATAGAGTGTTGTAAGCTATTCTTTGTAGACTGAGAAGAGGTATAAATTAACCTTGGAAATAGATGAATTGATAAGTAAATAAATACAAAATGTTGGTGCTTATCCATCATGCCTGAAGTAATTTATTAGATGTTCAATTAGTGACATATAAGGCATGCTTTGCACCATTCAGCAGACAGTATTGTTGGGCCTCTGCTCTATGCACCCCACTCCTGGTAGCATCTGAGCTCAGCCTTCCTGGCACCTCATGAGGAGACTTGTCCTTGGTTTGACCACATTCTCTTGTCCTCTGAGATAGAGGGAACCTGAGCTTGCCAAGACCACAAGGAGGCTGTGTGTGGGGCCTGGTAAGAGGAAGAAAAGTAGTGTTGGAACACACGGGAGGGCACTCACAGAGTCAGAGGAAACCCCTAAACCACAGGATTCACAATGATGCTGAGCACAGGAACTAGACACATGGTCAGGACCGGAGTGTGATCTCTGTGGTAAACTATGGGAGGCTTCACACAACACTGTTCATCTAACTGGACTCTAAGTAATCTGGTGGACTTGGGAGTGCAAGCAGGGCTGGAGAGGTTAGTCAGAGAGAGAGAGGATGCTGGGCGACATGAATAGACAAAAGATGAATGGACATGTAGGGTATAATATCGGCAGGCCCTGAGCAGGTGGGAAAGGGAGGAAAGCACAGACAGGAAGAGTTTAGAGTGGAGCTTGGTGACATCCTTGAGGGACCAGGATGAGGCACAGACTGAAATTCAGATCCACCAGGAACTTTACTGTGTGACCATTATAGGCCTTGTTGGCAAAATTCCCAGACATGTATGAGGTTCTCTGTGCTTCTGGATTCTGGTCTGATACTATTCTATAAACTCCGTCTCTGTATTTGCTTAGTCATCCTATTACACTGAAAAATCGACACCAGCAACTTCCTTAAACCAGGCCCAGTTGTGTAGAGGAAGGGGCTCCAGAGAAGGGCGTTTAGGGACAATAACAGGGAGTGTTGCTATTGCTGAGGAATTGCTGGCAGCTCATTAGCTCTGCCCCCCTCAGATTAGCAGTAATTAAACTGTGAAATCAGACCAGTGCCTTACGCCCCGACACCATGCCAGGCTGTCAGGAAGAACGGGCGGGGGGGGGGCATAAATCACCAGCCGTACGTCGGTCTCCCCCTTGGCAGGGCAGGGCCAGCAAGAGGCAGAATAATGAGGGCATTCAGCCCTGCTCTTGGGTGGACACTGGGCAGACAGGCCTTGCAAGCGTTGTCATGGAGACAGCAGGGTGCTGGTAAACTCTTCCTCCCACTCACTGTGGTTAATGAAGACAATAATGAAAAATTATGCCAACATTACAGCCATTTTTTTATGCTGCTTGGCACATGTAACCTGACACCCGGCGACACACACGATGGTGACAGTAATTGTGTGTTGATCGATGGGGTAGAGAGGCAAAGACACTGCTGACTCATACACACAGCCAGTTAGCTGAGTGATTCCTTCCAGAGAGACTCTGCTCTGCTTTAACTCTCAAAGGTGGCATCGAGCGTAAGTGCCCAAGCTGCCTGCAGTCACCGGTCCTGATTCACAGAACAGGCACGCTGATTGAAGCAGGCACCACCCTCTCCCCTGCAGAGCAAACATGGCCAAGTCAAATCAGAGTGGTTTTTCTGGCAGAATTATGTATTAAGTTCAAGAACTTGAGGGTCATCACAGAGATCTACAAACACAGTAAGACTGTAGCCTCATTAACTAAATCCTTTGATCATACATAGTGTCACCATTCAGGGAACTCTAGTCTTTCTGGGTTTCTTA
Organism: Lophiomys imhausi; assembly: GCA_907164525.1. Lineage (NCBI taxonomy): Eukaryota > Metazoa > Chordata > Mammalia > Rodentia > Muridae > Lophiomys > Lophiomys imhausi. Next base: position 23,548,214 of record CAJQZJ010001511.1, read on the forward strand.
CTTCGGGAGGCTAGTATCAGTGTGCCCACGACAGGATTTGTAGTTCATGCAGTAATTCTGTTTTTCAGCCTCTGCAGTAAACAGGAAGTGCAAATGGCAGGGTCCAGCCCTGTATCTCCTGCCCCTCAGCTAAGCTCTGGAGCCTCCAACCTTCCTTTTGACTCAAACAACCAACAGTCAGGAGCATAAAGCTGGAATTCACTACTCAGGCCAGAATCTGCTGTATTCCTTCCCTGAGCCAAGCTGTGGGGCCACTTGTCACTACCACTACTGATGCCTGTGTGTGTGTGTGCTCATGTACACACACACACACACACACACACACACACATCAAGGATGGAAAGACAGTGCAAGAATCTTGAACACCTTGTCTGTCCACATTGGAACACCATGACTGCCGTGATGAAGACTGACCTGCTCCTTTCACACTCATCTGACCTCCATCCCACTTGCCTCATGTGAACAGTTTCCTTCTGAGCAAGTATGTACATTCATACACCTGTCATGTCAGATGTTGCTATGAGGAATTTTTTAGCCACAAATATCTGCAAGTATCCCGGCACTGCATGAGGTACAGAGGCCATAACTAAGGTGGAGGCAGAGAGGTACTGACAAAGACACTATGTCCCCTCATTCCATAGTCACAGGGGAGCTCAGATAACCATGCAGATACCCCTGACTACACAGAGGTGCCAGGATTTGAACCCCAGTGTGCCCAGAGATGACTTACTTCCATAGAATGAGGCACAGCAGGACTAGCACCTGGCCTGACTATCACAGGACACTTTGTGGCACAGCGAGGGCCTGTGGTGTCCAGCACAAGCCCAGGATCAGGGTCACGGGTCAAGAGTCACAGGAGCAAGGCAAAGAACCAGCCTGGTCCACTTTCCTCAGAAGGTCATAGCAGAGCAGCCAAGCAGCAAGGTCCTCTACACGGGTCTATTAAGTCCTTGAACTTTTATGATGTTGGTGTCTTGACCTCCAACCAACTGCTGTGAGAACTGAAATGTGCAGTTTTACCCTTAGAGCCCCTCTTTCTTCTTTATAAAAAAAAGGTGATAAGAAGACCCACAGCCTTAGGCACCTGTCAGGACCACCAGGGCCAAAATGAGCCCCTGGGGCAGGTTTCACCTGTGCCAGCACCTCCAGCTGGGCCTCATCCCCAGGAACACATTCCTCTGCCCTACCAGTGGTCAGCACCGTAGGCTGGTCCCCAGATGGCCATGGGGTGACCATGAAGCCAGCACCCAGAGAGTTGTGGCTGCTTGGCATCAACCACAAATGTCCCAGAGCTGTGCTCTCCTGCCTGGCACTTCATGGACTGTCCATGAACTCTGGGATACTTTTCTGCCCTCTCCACCCCATCATATTTAATTGGTCACCACATGGACACATGTGTTTGTACCTCAGGCAGGCCATTCTTAGGGAGCATCTGGAGAAACCATGGGAGAATAAGGAGACACAAAGTATCAGAAGGCTGTGTTGTCTACAAGGGAGAACAGGGCCCTGGGGCCAACCCCATTCCCTGAGAGGCCGTTCAGAATGCAGGGCTCCAACTAGGGCTTCTTGGATACAAAGGACAATGACTCTCAGGCACATGGGCTGGACTGTCCTCAGGCCGAGCCATCAGCCAGTGACACTCAGGATATGGAAAAGCATAAGGAGCTGGGGGGCTGGGCTGGGTGCTAAGTAGACTTGTGAAAGAGCTGCAGTTCTGAGAAGTGTACCCACACTCATGCATGGTGGGGTGCTTCCTCCCATGGCTGGTAATATGCCAAGTAAGTAAGGGACAGCAAGAAAGACCCAATATCCTTCCGCCACACAACTGAGGACATTGCTCATTTGCAGAGAACAGGACGTGGAACAACACCCTGGAGTAGCCTTATTTCCCTGCAAAGACATCCATATGCTAGATTCCAGACTTCAGAGCTTTGAAGGAGAGAGAGCAGAAGAGATAATGTTTTATGTGACTGGCTCTTCTCACTGAGCATGATGTCCAACCATACTATACCTGTAATAGGATGTATCTGTTGGTCCTCTTATGTCTGTGATCAAATACCTGGTAAGAAGCAACTTAAAGGTTATAGTGTATCATGGCAGGGAAGGCATGGCAGCAGGACCATGAGGCAGCTGGTCCCAGTGCACCCCCTATCAGAAAGCAGAGAGCAGACAGGAAGTGGAGCCAGGCTATCAAACTTCAAGATCTTCTCCTGATAACTCAGTGAAGCTCACCTCTTAAAGTGAGCTCTTCAAAAACAGCACCACCAGCTGGGGCTAAATATTCAAATACATAAACCTATTCATGTGTCTCATATTTCACATTCAAACCACAGACACAGGATCACCCCACTCTCTAAGACTGAGTGTGGCTTATCTGTCCCTGTGCTACTAGGTGCTTGGGTTACTTTGCCACTCAGCTCCTGCAAGTGGTACAACTATGATTTGGGTTTGCAGCTATCTCTCTGAGTCTCTGCTGTCAGTTTCTTGGGGTACCTAGAGGTAGACTTGTGGAAATATGTGGTGATTCCACATTTAATTTTTCAAGAGACCACCAAGCTGTTTTCCAAGTGACTCACATTTGGCATACCCTAACCCAAGCTTTGCATGGCTAATAACACTCGTCACGTCTGGTGGGTGGGTGTACTTTCATGGAGTCATGAAGGATGTGAACAGGAGAGAACCAGATCCAGAAGAGAGCAGACTGAATGGATGGCCGTGCTCTGGCCTCTTTGACAAAGAGGGCAAGTGTACCAGTGCCGTTCAGACATATGCCCATCTGGAAGGAGAGCCCTGAGCTGCATACAATTGAGACACCCAGAGACAAGCATGAGGAACACAAGGCCTGAGGCCAACCATACTCAGATTCGTGTGTGACTCGGAGCTCTGGTGGCCTGGATGTTGCCTCTCAACTTCTTCTTCTTCTTCTTCTTCTTCTTCTTCTTCTTCTTCTTCTTCTTCTTCTTCTTC
>CAJQZJ010001511.1:23551190-23562194 GCA_907164525.1 Lophiomys imhausi
TCTTCTTCTTCTTCTTCTTCTTCTTCTTCTTCTTCTTCTTCTTCTTCCTTCTTCTTCTTTTCTTCTTCCTTCTTCTTCTTCTTTTTTGATTATATACATATATATATATTACTGTTTATTTATTACCTCAATTTACATCTCTATCACAGTCCCTTCCCTCCACCCCTCCTGGGCCCAGCTTCTCACACTCCCATCCTTTCCCCCTTCTCCCACCTATCCTACTCCTCCAGTGTGGGGTGTCCTACATATCAGCCCCCTTTGGTTCAGCAGCCATATGAGGGCTAAGAGCTTCCTTTTGTACTGGGGGCCTATATGGCAGCTCTGCTAGGGCAAAGTTTCCCACTATCAAGTAACAAAGTCTATGTTCCTGTTCCTTTCAGTCTGTTGGTTGTAGGATAGCTATGCTATACTATATGACTAACATCCAGTTATAACTGAATACATGCCATGTGTATCATTCTGGGTCTGAGTAAGCTCACTCAGGATGAGCTTTTCTAGTTCCATCCATTTGGCAGCGAATTACATGATTTCCTTGCTTCTAATAGATGAGTAATATTCCATTGTGTAAATGTACCACAGCTTTTTTTATCCATTTGTCGGTAGAGGGACATCTGGGTTGTTTCCAGTTTCTAGCTATTATAAATAAAGCTGCTATGTACATAGTTGAGGAAATGTCCTTGTGATTTGGTGAGGAATCTTCTGGATGTATACCCAGGAGTGGAATGGGTGGGTCTTGAGGTGAAATCAGGGAAACAACACCCTTCACAATAGCCATAAACAATATAAAATACCTGGGGGTAACTCTAACCAAGCAAGTATGACCTGTATGACAAGAACTTCAAGTCCCTGAAGAAAGAAATTGAAGAACACATCAGAGGATGGAAAGATCTCCCATGTTCATGGATAGGTAGGATCAACATAATAAAAATGTCCATCCTACCAAAAGCAATACACAGATTCAATGCAATTCCTATGAAAATACCAACACAATTTTTTACCGACCTTGAAAGAACAATTTTCAACTTTATATGGAATAATAAAAAACCCAGAATAGCTAAATCAATCCTGTATAATAAAAAATCATCTGGAGATATCACCATCCCAGATTTCAAGCTATATTACAGAGCAATAGTAATAAAAACAGCATGGTACTGGTATAGAAACAGACCAGTTGATCAATGGAATTGAATTGAAGACCCAGAATTAAATCCACACACCTATAGTCACTTAGTTTTTTCAAAAAAAAAAAAAAAAAGCCAAAACTGTACAGTGGAAAAATGACAGCATCTTCAGCAAATGGTGCTGATCTAACTGGATGTTGACATGTAAAAGAATGAAATTAGACCCATACTTATCACCTTGCCCAAAACTTATGTCCCAGTAGATCAAACCTTAACATAAAATCAGACACACTAAATCTAATAGAAGAAAAAGTGGGGAAACCCCTAGAACTCATTGGCACAGGTGACAACTTCCTGAGCAGAACACCAACAGCTCAGGCTCTAATATCAAAGATCAAAAAATAGGACCTCATGAAACTGAAAAGCTTCTGTAAGGCAAAAGACACTATCACTAGAACAAAATAGCCTACAGATTGTGAAAAGATCTTTACCAACCCCACATCTGACAGAGGGCTAATATCTAAAGTTTATTTTTAAAAAACTCAAGAAATTAAATGCCAAGAAACCAAATAACCCAATCAAAAAATGGGGTACAGTGCTATACCAAGAATTCACAAAAGAGGAATCTCTAATGGCCTCTCAACTTCTATGAGGCAGAATGCCTTTCTCCTGGTATGAGGGTGGGAGCCAGCTGTTGCACAGGGCAGTACCACAATGACGAAATTACCTAGGCTCCTTTCCAGCCATAGACTGTGTCTCTGTGAACTCTATACAGCATTTCCTGCTCAAGATTCTCCTCTGCCATGTCACTAGCAAGAAGAATCTCCTGTACTCATCACCTTCTAAATAAGAAACAGTTTCTAACGAAGGAGAATTTAGCCAAAGAAGACCACTAAGATTTTAAGCAGAATTTAATTTGCAATCGAAACAGTGCATGATGGTGGGAAGGGTCCAGACCTTCCGCAGGGGGTGTTTTGACCCCAACACCTAAGCTTCTTAGCAAGCGGTACAGTTTACAGGCACCCTCATGGAAGAGGGAGCCTAAGCTGAGTCATGATGGAGCTTGCAGGAGAGAAGCTTCAACCAAGGTAAAGACGCAGCTCCATGTAGAGCAAATGCCCACAGGGCAGACACTTGCAATTGAGGTTGTTCAAGGCATAGCAGAAGAATCAGCTTCACAAACTCACCCAAGGAGCCAGAGCTGGGAGCATGAGGCTCCACAGGTGATGAGTTTTCCAAAGCGAGAGCTCCTTCACTCAAGAAAGAGCTAGTGACGCATTCGAAGGTGTTCTGTCGCCTTGGCAGAGGGGCTGCACACTCAAGGGAGGCTCTCTAGTACATGAAGAAAGCATTCTCTCACACCTGAAGGTATTGTCACACTCCAGGGAGAATCTCTATTACCCTTGAAGAGGAGCCTCTGTCACGCACAAAGAAGAACCCCATCTGCCACACTCAAGGAAGAGTTTCTGTCATACTGAGGAAGGTGCTCTGTCACATTCTCAGGAACACTTAGTCCTGAGTGGCACCTCTCAATGACAAATATCATCAGAATGTGGTGACTTGATTCTCAGCTTCTTTTATTTCCTTGGCCTTTGGCAGTGTCCTAGGTTCCTGAGTAATTTGTCTTTGACAATTTCTATACCCTAAAATCCTAATTCTTGTATCTTTTGAAAATGTTTTAAGATTTGTCTGAACTTACACAGAAGCAATCTTGCCATTGGTTCTCTGCACATTCTTCACACCGTCACAATAGAAATGGGTTTTCTAATTCTCACCTGAAATAGCTCACGCCACAGCACGCCCAGTACTTGCAGAGAACAGCACTCCCTGCATTCTCTCGTGGGGACATTGCCTTCAGCAAGAAAGTACATGGATCCCTCAGCAGGGCCTTGAAACCTTGTGTCACTGTCTTCCCACACTTCAGTTCCCTTGGGGGACACTGGCAATGGGCACTTTTGAGTCTATAGAAGGTTCTTTAAGAGAGAGAAATGGGCTTGCAGGGCAGGACCAGTGTACACGGGGAGCCGGTCAGAACCACATCACTGTGGCCACCCTCACAACCATGGCAATGATCAGTACTGATGTCTCTTTCGTGACACCCCAGGTTTCTCTCTGAAGTGTTGTGGTTTGAGTGACCCTCCCTGCCAACCCTGTGACACATTCACAGGCTGTAGTTCCACAGCCTAGTGGCAGAGCAGCCCTAAGTGGGTATGCATCAGACGCAATGTTGGCATGGTGACGGCATCCAGACAAGATGGTGTGCCTAGGAAGGGGAGTGAGCAGTGAGACCAGGCTTTCTAACCTCAGCTCCCAGGCTTATGCTCCCCCTTGAGACTCAGGCCCCACAGAGTCATCCAGAAAGGCTCTGCCTAAGCTGCCAGCCTCACCCAGGTCCAAGAAGAAGAAGGGCAGCTCAGCAGGATGAAACTCTGGCTGAAGAGGACAGAGTAGACTCAGCTCAGCTTCTAGACTCCAAAGGTGGCCCCAGCCAAGGCACTTCCCAGAGTGAGTTTGGGTCTCGTTTCAGTGAGGATAAAAGAAGCGAGTCATGACACACTGCAAGACACCACATTATAGTGACATCAGCGATCACAGGGGACACGATTTAGAAAGTATCCAGGCTCGAGTAGACAAAGGCAAAAGCGTGCAGAGGAGATAGTGTGCTGACACTTGTAAAGATACTGTCTTCAGGGACAGGACAAAGGCCACCTGCAGGGCCAGGCTCAGAGACCCTGAGAGCCAGGGTAACTGTAATCAGCCCCAGATTCTGAATCTAACTAGGGTGCCAATCGTATTTATAATGGACTTTTAGAAATATAGAGCAGTCTTCTAATGGCAAGGAGAAATACATGAGAAGAAAAAATAATCAACATGCACTAAACATTCCATATTTCTGAGTTGTTAGATGCCTGCTCTGAGAGTCTGCAAGAAGGCTCTCATCCGTGTGCTTGGTCTGTGGGGCCCACTAAGCCAGGAGCTCACTCATCCTACTACCTGACTTGAGGATGGCCACTCACATGACAGCCTGGCAAAAGGCCACTGGCACCTGAGCACTGTCCTAGTGAATGACCCAACTGTGGGGCTGGCATCGAACTGACTTCAACAGAGAGCTGAGTATTTCAGCAAAGGAAAGACCTTCAGTGGTTTAATGGTCCCATATACTGAGCAGAATTGAAGGACAGAAGTGTGTCTAGACAGGCCTGTAGTTGGTGCTGGCCAGTATGGTGGACTACAGTCTTCCTGGTTAGGCAGAGAGCAGAGTCACACAGTGACCAGGCCACCCACCCACATAGCCAGGCTTGCCATCAGCCTGCTCAGCCACAGCAGGAGCCACACGTGATTCCCCATCAGCTGCTGGGGGAATCACCACCCGTGATTGAGTGGTGATATGAGCTATTTGCCACTGCTCCTGAGTGACAGCCATGGCCATCCACTTACAGGCATGTCACCTTTAACCAGCCTGGCTTTGGTCCCGGCTCTGATCGCCAACTCCAGTGTCACTGAATACCACCTCTGGTTGTTCCTTTTCTCAGGCTTGATAGCAATAGGTCCCAGCTGCACTGACGTGGGAGGAAGAAGAAGACAAGGAACTAGACAAGCGTGACTCCCCGTGTATGGGATCAGAGGAAGGCAGGGTCTGATCGTGAGGATAGATTTGAATAAGGTGGCACCTAGAAGTCTGGTGAGAAAGCCCACTAAAGATCAAAGGGAGACTGAGCAGAGAGATATGCAACTGGAGCCCAGAGGGCCACAGATTGCATCATGTGCCTATTTATAATCCCAATTAAAGCAGCAGAATCTTGGATTCTAGGACAGCCTGAGCTACATGGAAGACCCTGTTTCAAAATACAACCATCCCCACAAAGGGAGACTATCCTGGGTCCCTAGCATCTGATCCTGTGTAGGAACTACAGGAAACAAAGCAGTAGCAAACATGTCCTGAGTCCAGCCTTCCTGTGATTTACATGGGTCAGACACTGGCCAAGCCTCTGTCTACAGTCTGCAGTTAGATTTAGATGAATTTCCATTTAGCTGAACAGTGCAGGGCTTCCATCTACCACTGTATTTTTTTGTTAGGAACAGTCAGCCTCCTCCTCTTTCTTGTGATGGCTGCTGTTATAGAAACAGCCCAAGGTGTGTTGTGAGAACTGCTGAAGGAGCAGGAGGACCCTTGCAGGAGTCCCAAGGAGCCCAAGTTATGCAGCAGCCTACAGACTAGTCAGGGCATCTCTGAGAAGCCCTCTTTGGACTGCAGATCTTGCAAGCCCAAGCTTCCTAGTGTGATTTTGAGCCCTGCTTTACTGCAGAACCCTGCATCTGTTGGGGTGTTTATTTACCTCAGAACACAGAAGCGTGTGACAATTCTTCCCCATCCTTCCTTCCTTCTTTGTTTTTCTCCCATTTCTCCTTTCGAAGTGATGCCCTGGCCATGCTCTCTCATGCCACAGGAAATAGTGCCTTCGGTCTTGGGTAATATCAGAACAGAGGACTGGGAGCCATTGGGGTCATACAGCCAGCTCCACGCACCTTGATTAAGTTCTCAAAGTGAGGTCATGTTCTACCCCTCATCAGCAGGGAGCAACCTCAATTACGCAGCCACTGGGGGCAAAGGGACCTCCAAGAACCGACCTTATGTATTCTAGCAGCTGCCTCTGATCTTCACCTTGGTGAAGACCCTCCCATGAAGGGAGATGCAGGCTCCCCTCCTGAATGGGATCTTTCTGTGCAACACTGGGGGAGGTGGGTAGCAATTAACCACTCCAAGGAGCTGTCGACTTTCCATGCACACCCTCAGCCTCCTGATGCCTGGATGCTAAATTATATCTGACATTTAATTTAAATGCATGGTGCTTTCATTCAAAAATAAACCTGCTGCCGCCATCAGGGTAGTCACTGTATGGATTTTCCTCTTGTTGCCATCTCCGCCTCTCTGACCCCATCCTCACCTTGTGCCGCTCACACAAACTGGAATTTAGCCTATCTCTTTAGTCTGGATATTGCTCGGTGCACCCCAATCCCTGGGTTTTCCTTTGCATGTCAGGATGTCTCCATTTGCAATTTGTAACAGAGAGAGAAATCAATTCTTTGGTATTACTGCTGTGCATGAAGCCTCAGCCCATTAGTGGGCATTTGGATGCTTTCTCCCTTCAGTACCTCATAGTCAGTCAAATACAAGAGTCTCCCACCCCCAGCCAGCTACAGCTGGAAGACGTGACCCAGAGAAGACTGGGGGTGTTCTAAGGAGCCTGTGGTCTGCTATGAGATGGGGCCCAGAATGCATGCCTGCCTGAGGGAAAGCCAAACTGCTGTCCAAGAACATAGCAGCTGCCACTGTCTGGCCCCATCTGGACAGCTTCTAGACCTCTTCCTTCTGGCTGCTTCAAGGTGCCAATACCCTGGTCCATTAGCATGTTTCCTGGATAAGTCATTTGGTATCTCAACACACTTGCTATAGTGTTTTGAGAGTGTCTTCCAGAACTTGGTTCCATGACAGCAGTATTAAAGGATGGAACCTTCAAGAGGTAGTGGCTGTTGGGAGGTTATGAGTTCACAGGACCATGCTATGGAAAGGAATTAAGGCTACTGGATGAGTGGGAAGTTCCTGTGCAGGTTGAGGGGTAATGAAACAGCACACCTGGTTTGTCTCTGGTGTCCAGCTCTTCTGCACCAGCTAGTCGCTGGTTCATTTCGTTTCTCTGCTGCGTTGCAACACAGCCAGGAACTTTCATACAGATGCCCACGCTGTCTCTTACCACCTGCAGCCACCACATTTTGGTCCAGATGAACCTCTTTACACTACAAGTTATCCAACTTTGGGTATTTTGTTATAGAAGTAGAGAAGACACACCCAGGATGAATAGAAGATAAGCTGAGAGTCAGAGTGTGGTCACACTCAAACTTCCTTTCCAAGCCCAAAATCAGCTTTGGAAATAAATCAGAGACACTCCAATAAGTTCCAGATAAGATAGATTACATGTGGGATTTGGGCCCTCACTAGGAATGATCTGTCCCTGGTTGTGGGGCATTGGATGCAGTTCTGAGTCTGAATCCCATGAGCCTCTACAGGGCTTCACATCTCTGCACACCTACAGCAGCTCGGTGAGAAGAGGAAAGCACTCTCTGATGCCTGTGTTTTCTGATACCCTGTCCTTGCTACCTGCCCTCCAACCCCAGGGCTCTGAGGAGGCGGGGGCAGGGTGAGAGAAGGAGCGAGCTGTGGGCAGGCTCCTTTGTCTCTGCCTGCCTCTGCCCTAGGTATTGCTCTGCATGTTTACTATGGAGTTTGGATTCTGAGTGTTGGCAGATTGGACAGAAAGATTTCTCACCAAGCAAACTGGGCTGTGCCACTCTGGGTAGCACAGGCCACATAAAGAAATGCCTCAGCTTGGTACCAGAAGCCTAGTGGTCTAGCAACTGGCTAGTAAGTCTAACCTAGGATACCCACCTCTCTCTGGACCCTTCTATTCTCTTGTGAGATTACAGGCTAGGCCCTTGTGGTACTCTCCTGTATCAGAAGCTTAATTCCCTCTCCTTTGGTAAGAATAAGCCTTGTGGCCATCTCATACCCAAGACTCAGTGGCTTAGGGGCCCAGAGGCATCTCCCACCAATACTTGAGCCCAACAAGCAAAGTTTGACCAGACTGGGGACTAATGCATGCAGGGGTGCAAGTGAGGATACAGGACAAAGGGAGGCAGGGCCCTCAGAGCCCCTCAGAAACAATGGAAGCCAGGATGGAGCCAAATCAAACACCAATAGGCAGGGAGCAGGTCCTGGGTCATTCCTAAGATCTTTCAGCCACTGTGGTTGCTTTTCCATTGGCCCCACCTTTGTGTATCCAAATGACAGGGGCAGTGCTAACTGCTCTGCTGGCCCTGCAGAGCAGACAGAAGGCTTTGTACAGGCATTTTTCCTCATCATCTGTATGAGCAAGTAACAATAGGTGTCTCACATATTTAAATGTAAAAACTGTGACTTCCCAATGTATACTTCACAAGCAGACCAGGTGTCCTATCTGGAACTGAGGCTATGGAGTACTATACCATAATTCCATTGGTGATTTAAATAAAGACCTTTTGTTATTTCTGAATGTTGAGATAGGATCCTGGACATGCTCATTGAAAGCCTCTCATTATTTCCAGAATGGCTTGTACATTTTCATAATTGACTCCATATGTCATATACTAAGTAGTAAAATAGTAGGGCACAGGTCTTGTCAACTTGCCCCAAGAGGAGTCCCCAGTACCTTGGACCCTCATGTGGCTATTCCACTATAGCCCACGTTTTCTGAATTTCAAACCTCTTGAGGTGCACCAAGACTTGTGGGTGTCATGATCTTCAAAACGCTGCCCATGGACTGTCCTTGACATCCGTATCAGTCGGTTACCAGCATTTAGCAAATATAGATCAAACCCACAGCCAGACGTACCCCCAAATCTATCTATAAAGCAGAACTGCTCACATGGACGTGGGATGCTTCCTGATTGATCACTCCTGAGAACTGCATTCACTTCTCCCTCTCTAAATCCTCCCAAGTACTGTATGTAATATGCTGTGAGAGAGGAAGGGGGTGGCTGAGCTTCCATTTATTCTCCTGGGCCAAAGCAGCTAAATCAGCCTCATCACTGCTCAGGTTGATCAACATGGGGAATGGAGTAGAAAATATGGACAAACCATTGGCTTCAATCACTGACTACAGCCAAGAGCCCTGAAGAACCACGTCTGAGGAGGAAGAACATTTAGTCATTTAAATACTGGCCAATATAAAACCAGAATGTCCACACAGAAAGACTGTCTGCAAGAGTGCTGCTCTGCCCACACCTGACTGCTTGTCCCCTGTCACTAGCCTTCCACAGGATGAGGGAAACACAGGCTCCACCCTCAGGAGCCCAGTCTTCAAAACCTATAAGCAGGTAAGTGATCATGTGGGAAGGTTAAAGATCTAAGACTTCAAGGACCAGAAGACAGGACTTCTACAAAGCCCAGAAGACCTCAGAGGCAGGTGGCTCTCTGTAGTCTTCTTTGCTACCACAGTAATTGTAGTCTGGTCATGTAGGTGTATCTTTCTTTCTCCTACTAGAACTCTATGTGCAAACATTGGGACTGGTGTCCCAGAGAGGAGATTCTTTGATAGACTTAGGCCTCACTCTGGCTTTTGTCTTTCTCTGCTCAGAGCACCAACTGTCTAGGGAAATGCAGGAAAGGTTATCTCTGTTGATTTCCTGTTGCTATAATGAAATGTATAAGGCTAGGTACTTTACCCAAAGAGGAATTGTCTACTTATTATTGTGGCTGAAAAGAAAAACCCAACAATGATGACATTTGGTGAGGGCCTCTGGCTATGATATCTGGTGGCAAAAGCATGTACAATAGTGATCATGTTGAGGGATGGCTCAGAGGTTAAGAGCACTGGTTGTGCTTGCAAAAGATCTCTGTTAATTTCTAGCATCCACATGGTGTCTCACAACCATCTGTGACTCCAGTTCTAAGGGGACCCAATGTCTTTTTTTTTTTTAGCCTCCACTAGCACCAGACACTTACATGGTTCACATACATACATTAATGCAAAATACCAATACACATTGCAAAACACAACTCACATGGTACAATAGGAAGCCAAAGACTGAGAAGTGGTCAGAACTATGTCAGTTCCCACCCTGAGGGTGATGCCCTCAGATTCTTCCCACAAGATCCCATCCCTGAGAGGTTTTCTCACTCCAATATTGCTGCGGGTGGATAAGACCTCTATACGTGGGCCCAAAAATGTACTCATGCACATGCAAAGCACCTCCAGGAAAATGACTATTGAGGTGGTGTGGATGGAGGGCACAAGAAAAAGGTGGAGCTCTGAGCTCTAGCAGGTGGGTTCTGGGTTGTAGTTGGTGATAGAGGGAGATGCATGGATGGTTTCCCCTTCTCTGAATCTCAGGATTATCTTTTATGCTGGCAAGAGATAACCAGCCTCAGGAGGAGAGCTTTTTGATGGCCTCTTTTTGAGACATACGGAGAACAATATTTGTTCTTCATCCATGACTTTCAGCTAGTCCTTGTTCAGTGAGATCATGACATGATGAAGGCATTTAAGAAAAGCTCTGTTTAGGAAGCCCCAAGGACCGACAGCACCACACAGCCTGTGCTGGAAGGCTAATGTGGCTGCCCGGATATGAGTGAGAAGCCAACACAGTTTATTATCTGTTTCCAAGCCACAGGCATCTCCTTGACTTTCTTTCAGGCTCCACCTTCTGCAAGATGGTTTATCTGATTGCTTCTCATTTCTGTCAAGGGGAGAATTGTATTTCTGTCTCCCTCACAGAGAGAGCAAGACAGAAGGTGTGTTTTTCATGTGACATTTTGACCCCCTTGATCATCTTATGGAGAGTAACTTTCAAAACAGTGAGTGAGGAGCTTGGATTGTACCCAGGAATCCTGAGCCATCATAATTCCATCTGAATCTTGTCCTGAAAATCTCCAGGCACTGTACACAGAGGATTAGACAAGTTTGCTCCAGAAGAAAATCCAAGCAGTCCATGAGTCTAGTCCTCTGGCTGTCCCCAAAGTTTGGAGGTGGGGGTGGGGATGGCAACCCTTCAGCAGTTGGAGTGGCTTGGGACACTGTTCAGAAAGACATCCCAGGCCCCTGAGCCATGCCCAGCTCAGCAGGACAAGGAAAATAGCTCTGTAGTTGAGTTCCACTTTTTGGCCTGATAGATTTCACTGTAAAGTTCTGATGCCCCAGAGAATATGCTTTTAAAAATGTGTTTAAATATATATGCATATATATGTATATAAATATACTTGTATATTTATAATGTATATATATAATGTATAAAAATAAATGTGTGTGTGTGTGTGTGTGTGTGTGTGTGTGTGTGTGTGTGTGTGTGT
>CAJQZJ010001511.1:23566361-23589813 GCA_907164525.1 Lophiomys imhausi
AAAGCCAGTGGGGGAGTGGGACCAGAAGAAAGCCAGTGGGGGAGTGGCACCAGAAGAAAGCCAGTGGGGGAGTGGCACCAGAAGAAAGCCAGTGGCCACTGGAGCCATTTCAAAGCAACACAAGCACATGGACTCATCAGTACCCAGTAGGGTGAGGTCCATGTTCCCTGGGGGCCTCAGTGGTGGAGACTCAGGACGCCCCAGTACATGATGAACGCTGGGCTGCCTGTGGCATCATAGGTGTTGCTCTCACAGGGAGGTGAGACCGCCACAGCAACACGGAGCAGCAGCCACTGAATGATTGCAAAGCTAAGTGCACAGGTACACCATGAAAGGTGGGAACAGGGACAAATCTGGGGGCTTTAGTCAAACACCAGGTCCTGGCTTGATGGTCTCTGATTGGCTGACTTGTAGCCCATCTCTTCTTCATTCTTCATCCAGGCAGAAGTGTGGAGGAATGATCGCATGGCCTAGAGCTTCAGCCATGAAAGCAGCTTACATTGTTGTTTCAAAGCCCAGGGAAAGGGCATCGTTCCAGGAATAAGTATAGCCTGTAATATCTTAGTAATAAGGGAGCATAGTTAAGAATAGATAATTCTATTTATTCTGGCATCTTGGCTGAATCACTGTTTAGTCATTGGGATGTTGCTAAAATATTTGCACATCTCTGGGGATGGGCGATGTTGAAAGCTAGCCTCCTCCCCCCCTTTTTTTGTCTCTTACAAACCTAGATACTTACCAGGCTTACAGAGTACATCTGCTACCAAGGCCTTGTGCAGTTCTTGTCTTAGAGGATGGGTGTGTTTTCCTAGGACAAGCATTCATGGGGCACGGCTGTGTGCCCATTGCTGTGGTTGGGACACATGGGGAATGCAGATGTGGGGAATGAGTCCTGAGTCCCCATGGAAAGCTCATTGGCTGTTTACTCATTCGTCAGTGAGTGACTGAACCCCTATGTACTTGGCCCACAACCCCCAAACTAACAGGCAGGTACAGCAAGACACTCATACCACAGCCGAGCTTTGTGTGTAGAGTCAAAGGACAGAAAGTAGCCTCCGCCTCCTGAGAATCTTAAGGTAGGATTGGTAGAACATGGGAGAAGGGGAATGAACGATACTAAGAAATTATTTGGCACCAGAACAAGGTGTGCCAGAGCTTCAGGCAGGAGGTACTGCAGACACCAGGCACAGGTAATGACCGGCAGGTCCACACACTGAGAGGGCTGGTAACTGAGACATCTCCTGTGGACAGGACAGGGCTTACACAGAGGGCCACAAAGACATGATGCCTAGGGAATCCTGTTAGACAAGCCTCTAGCGAGAACCACATCAGGCAAAATATGATGACTGCTATTCTCAGGGTAAAACCTTGGAAGGAGAGAGGGCTTAGAGAGCAGGAGGGGAGTTGGGGAGTTCTGGTATTAACTTCAAACAAAAGAACTGCAGCTAGCCTGCAACAACACCGTGATATCTATCACACATGACACATACAGGGGAAGTGCAAAGAGAAGGTGTCCCAGGATAACATTCGCCCAAGAAGGAAGGAAAGCCCCTCTCCAAGCAGCTCCCCCCAAGGGAGGGAGCACAAAAGTCATCACAATGGGAGGGAAAAGAGCCATAGGTGACAGAAAGGAACATTGGAATGTAGGAAATAGGGGTCTGTGGTTGGAGCAGGAAGTTCAGGAGTCATTCTTTCAGGAGCCAATGCTTTAGAGACAGAAAATAAGAACAAAGGCATACCTGAGTAGCTCAGGAGATCTGTGTCCAGCCAATAGCCCAGTGCAGGAAGCAGCCTCAGCCTTTGTAGAGACATTAGACATTGGACAGTGGGGATGCTTCTCAGTGATGTCCCAGATACCAGAACTTCATAGTCCCATTATTCAGTTACACATATCAACTGTGGTCTAAAACTGCTAAGTAGAGGATTCCAACCATTTGTAAGTTTAAAGTAATCATGATGTATACTATAGCATAGTAGAGTAGAGTATAGCAACCTTCTTATTTTATTAATTATAACTCACTACACTTTATCCAAGGTAAAGATAAGCAAACAGAAGTGGTGTGCAGAGAGTTTGGCACTCCCTGTGACCTTGGGCACTCATTGGGGACATGTCCCTGTGTCCTCTGCAGATAAAATAGGGAGGAGCCATGTAATGTCGGCCCCAGGATCCAGCTTTGGTAGCAGTTTCAAGAGAGTAAAGACAAGTTTGTCATTGCTTTGTTCTTTCATTTGATGAGTGTGATAACAGAAAAAGAGCCAGGGGGTACAGGAATACAAGAGAGGACTGCAGTGCCACAGAGAGCATCCTAGGACGGTGAGGGTATATAAGCAGGCACACTCAGCGCTCTAGACAGAGGCCAGCTACGTGTAGCATCACTGTCTCTGTAGAAGGACATGATGTTGGCTACTATGATGACACAGCTGGAGTTTTTGGTGGGGAGTTTGGAGACGTGGGGAAATGGAGAGGGAGAATGAAAAACCACACAGAGGTAGGTTCCCAGGCTTCCTCTCATGGCTGCACTGCTTGCTGTGCTTCACAGCAGTGCTGGACTTGGTGGGATGGGGCACAGCCAAAAGCTGGCGCCTAGGGTGGAGGATGCCAACCCCCTGGAGTGCAGAGCAGAGCACGCCAGCCGTGCAGCCACAGCTTACCCTGTGTTCAAGCCCTGCAGTCTCCTCTGTTGGAGTAACAGGGACTTGCCAGCTTCTTCTACGCAGTCCAGCAGTCATATCCTTACCATGAAGTGGCCCCGGAGAAGGTAAAGAATCTTTAAAACCTTAGTCTTGATATCCCATCAGGTGAAAGAAGAAATGGCTCCACATTTAGCTTTTGATGTATCCACAGCAGCAGTGGTCTCAGCACCAAACTCTGATGTCACATCTCCTACTTTACATGGCCCAACCTCCCCAGCACCTACAAGAGGAGGCTGGCCACCAAGTTCCAAGTCTTCAAGTTTAATGGCTCAGTCAAGTTGGCTAATGATTGTTCCACAGGCCTCCCCTTGTAATCCACCTGCTCGCCTGCCCCCAACAGGACAGTGACCCATAAAGAGTGGCAGTGCAATCACTGCCACTCACTGCATGCCACCCTCCACCCTAGAGAGGAAATGCTTTCCTGTGGCCCTTGAAACTATTCCCCCCTAAACTTGTGAGTCTTTGGAGGCCTCATACTATTTTCTTCCCACCCTCCAGTTCCCAGGGGCCAGGTAGAAAATAAAAACTCCCCACCAACCACCCCAGACCGTCTTTACTAAGCCCCACATGTTTGGATGATGTTCTTTAAGTTTGAAGTTCCCTATAAGCCACAGCAGAGATTTCCTTTAAAAAAAAAAAATTCAATCCAGAAAAACAGGGATGAGTTCAAGGCTGAGCCACACAGTGGGCACAGGCCCTAAGGCCAGAGATCCAGGCAGCATAGAAGTCTGAGCCTCCAGTCTGGAGAGCAGAGCTCAGTCTCCCCTAACTCCTAACCAACCATAGAGGTGGCTTGTGGTTTGACTCTCCTCTTTCTCTACATAAGGAGATCAAAGAAGGAGACCATACAGTAGTCTGTATCACAACATAGTTTCTGTCCAAAGTCATGGGGCTCATTAATGACTTTTGGTGTTTCCTGGGTCTTGCCCTTTTGCTCTCATGTCCCAGCATCATTGTCTGGATTCACAAGACCAGGGACAGCAGAACGCCATATGTACAAACAGCCTTTCTGAACACTGTCACCTGCGTCTCCCACCTGCATCCCTGGCAGCCAGGAAGCTCTCTGGTGGGAATGAGGGACTCAAACCTGAAGGATCTGAGGGTCTGTTCCAGGGTGTGTGGGCTGGCCTGGATGAGGAACTCATCACTATTTGTTCCAGTTTCATTAACCTCATATAAGAAGCAGGTGAAAGCAATTTATGCAAATCCTTTTTCAATAGTCTGAGACATTTTACCTTTTGATAATAGGCAGACAGGCCAAGGAAAGAGCCGCAGACAAGCAGGTTTTGAGGACCCAATTTAAAATCTGAGCTACCTTTCTTTCCTACCTCTTCCAAAGCTTTTCTGAGGATAAGAGTATAATCCTTTAGTTGGGTACAAATGTTTGAGATTTTGTGTTTCTAAAATCCAATTTGAATGAGTCTTGAGTTCTAAAGCTGTTTTGTCTTCTGAACCAAAAGGTACCATGTGCCTCCATATAGGCCATCCCTACTGTATGCTTATCTCCCTGGGGAGAGCCAGCATCTCTGCCTCAGCTCTGAGCCTGCAAGGAGCAGATGCTCAGAGTACCATCCTGAATCTTCAGAGCTGTACTCTCTCAAAAACCTGCCCCCACCCCCTCCTGCCTGCCAGCCACACAAGTCTTCCTGTAGCCTTCACAAGAGCCTGGAGGTGGAGGCTGCTGACATCAGGAAGGTCATTTGAGACGTTTCTGTGTGTTTCTCCTGGCTTGGTACACCACCACATCTGGCCCATTGGGTTCCAGTGCTAGATTGAATAGACCCAGTACAGGGTGCTCACTGGGTGCCTGTGGGTCCATGTGATCCTGCAGGGATAGACAGGGCCCATCCAGGGTCCACAGAGTGAGCTGGGGCCACAGGTTCATGTAGCACTAGGTTGGCACTAGGCTAGCGTTGGGCTGTGATTTTGTCACTTGGTGAAGAAGCAGGAAGAGCTTCTGAGCAGGGTGATGGCAGAATTATCACAGCAAAGACCCCAGCTTTGCAGGACCAACCTACCAACCCACAAGAACACATTTCCTCATGGTATACACTGATATCTCTCAAGCCCTTTTCTCAGTAATTCACAATACCAACATTTACCATCAGCTACTGTTAGGCAGTTCAGGTACATTAAGTGTGTGATGTTTTATGGTCCATCTCTAGAATTTTCTTGTCTTCCCAAACTAGAATTCTGTGAGGACAGAATTAACCATTATCTCCCATTAAACAGTTATCCTCCAGGCTCCTTCTAAGCTCTGATTCCCATCAATTCCTTCTCTCTGTAAATTTGATAGTCCCAGGACCTTCCTGAAAGTGGGATTGTACAGCATCCATCCTTTAGTGACTTGAGCATAATCTCTTTAGGGCTTTTCTTTTTGTGGACTGTACCAGAATCTCCTACCTTAAAGGCATAAATGCTCTAGAACATAGATGGATTCCATGTTGTTTATCCACCCATTTCAGGAGAGAGTCTTGCTTTGCTTCCCCCTTGGGCTGTTGGGAGCCATGCATCTAGGAGTAGTGGCACCTACTGGGGTCCCTGTTTCCAGTTCCAGAAAAGAAACCACTGGGTCCTTTAGTGATCCTCCACTGACCTGAGGACCCGGGCTCCCAGGGTAGCCATGCCATTTGCATTTCCACCACCACTTGAGGCTCCAAATCCCCCACCTCCTTGGCAGCACTTGTTATGTTTCAAAGTTCACAGTTCAATCCCAACAAGTGAGTTCTCACTGCAGCCTGAATGGTTTCCCACGTCATCAATGCTGGGTGTCTCCTTTGTGTGCTTGGTGGCATGCATGCATCGTTTCTGGAGAAGCAGCCTTTCAAGTCATTTGCTTACTTTGAAGTAAGGTGCATGTGGCCTGCGTGCATGTGTGCATATCAAGAGCCCCGTGTATACTGTAGATAATAGTTCCTTGGTAGTGTCAATGAAAGATATTTTTTAAGTTTGGTGAAACCAAATTTATCTAGTTTTGCTTTCTTTGCCTGCTTTCAGTATTATGTCAAGGAAGTCATTACCAGAACTGATGCAGGGAAGACTCCTTCTGTGTTTTCTTCCAAGTCAATAGCTTCCTCTCTTCCATTTAATTGCGGCCCTCTTTTGAGTTAGCTTTTGCATGTAGCATTAGATAAGGGCCCGGATTCTTTTTCTGAGTGAGGAGCTCATTTTCCTACCACCATTTATTGAAGAGAATGCCCTTTACCCGTGGATTTTTTTTAAAGGTCAGTTAAAATTTTTATAATATATAGGGTAAATGGTCATTTTTAAGTGATATTTAAGTGAATTTCAGATCAGTACCATTTTTTTAATTATAAATTTCATTTAACATGATTTTAAAGATATTGATAATATATAAAGTTACATATTTATTTTTTTCAGTTTAACATGGGATGTATGCTTTTTTAATTTGCTATAGATTAATAATGTAAGAAAATATAATCTATGAAGAGTAAACTCAACAATAATATATCATGTTTGTTTGGGAAACTAAATGCATATTAAAATAGAAATAGGACTTGAAGTAGGTGCTGCGTGTCCTCTGGCAAACAAAAGATGCTTTAGTGATCTGCCTTCAGATATCCTCATTCAGTTTAAAAGCTGATGCTTTAGGTGCTGAGTTTTGTTTATACATGAAGAGATAAAATGAAAAGTGTCAGGCTAGTATTTGTAAGTGAGCT
This sequence comes from Lophiomys imhausi, assembly GCA_907164525.1. NCBI lineage: Eukaryota > Metazoa > Chordata > Mammalia > Rodentia > Muridae > Lophiomys > Lophiomys imhausi. The sequence goes on from CAJQZJ010001511.1 coordinate 23,572,736, forward strand.
TTGTTAGTCAACACGTTTCACATTCTGGTCATCTAAATTCTTAATATGTTAAAAATGGTTTGGGAACACCTTACCTAAATGTTGAGCCAAGAGCAAGTTTTAAAGTGAGAATCATTTTGACTGAGTAGAGGTGTGTTAGGTGCTTTGCAACGGATCTCTGAGTGTGGAAACGTTAGTTTCATCATGGCAGAGATCATCCATGGGCTGACAGCAATATGGGCATCAGAAGACTCAGCCAAAACTCGTTTGGAATAGGAGAGGTACCTTTTACTGGGCATGGCATGACATGGCATGGACACCCATGGAGGAAGAGAACACTGGGTTAAGAACAGATGCCATGAAGCTGGGAGAATACCAGTAGCTCCTAGGCAGGTTGGGGCAGAGAGCCCATACCTCACAAAACTCCCATGGTAGGACCTGCTATGCTACAATGCTCCATGGGGCATCCTTGGTCGGGGTACAGGCAGGCCTTCATGGAAACAGCTGGGAAATATGTCAGGAGAAAAGGGACATGGTGCCCATCTCTGGTTGGACAGGCAAGCTGAACCTCCTAAACACTTATTTTCTCTGCAGTCAAGAAACCTCCAGCAGCCGGGTAGTGGTGGCGCACACCTTTAATCCCAGCACTTGGGAGGCAGAGGCAGGCGGATCTTTGCGAGTTCAAGGCCAGCCTGGTCTACAAATTGAGTCCAGGACAGCCAGGGCTACACAGAGAAACCCTATCTCGAAAAACCAAAAAAAAAAAAAAGAAAGAAAAAAGGAAACCTCCAGCATTCGTGGAATACAGAGCTTAGCCAGAGATCTTGCCTGTTACTATGGGAAAACATTTCTGAGTCTGTCAGGAGTTGGGGAGCAACTGTGGTATCTTGTAGCTCCAGGTCAGAGATACAATCTAGCAGCCAGGGAGGATGCTCAAATCAAACTCATCCTCTCAGCCTGGAGCCTGCACCTGGAGCATGTGCTACCAACAAGGAAGAAAGGAAGCAGGGACCTTCATTCTGGCTTTGAGAGAAGTCATTGATACACATCCCTTCTTTGGCTTCCTGAGGAAGTCTTGTAGTTACCTAAGCCCAGGGATCACTATATACCCTTGAGGCAAACCATGAATATTTGGCATGGTCCATTTTCTCTGCTCTCAAGAAGCCTCCAGCATTCATGGGGTACAGAACTTTGCCAGAGATCTTACCTGGCTAAGATCTACATTAAGAACTATATTAATGTAATATAACTACATTAATACTATATTAATGTCTGACTACAGGCCTAGAAGTTAAGAACTTAGAACTGTGAGAGGGACATACTCACCAGCTATGAAAACCCAGCAATATTCTCAATTGAGTCAGGACCTTTTTTACTGGGGCTGTGTGCTTAGGGGTGGGGTGTGGGGATAACCATAGACAAATCCTGTCTATTGTGTTAGGAGATAGGGAACAACAGAGGGCAGCAGGGGGAGCCAGAGCTGAGACTTGCAGCTGAGTTTCTTTCTTTGTGACCTTCTCCTAGGCCATGAGAGTCTGAGGAGAGGGGCCACCACAGCTCCTTAATGGCAGCTGCTTCTGGGCAGCCACCCTGAACAGGGAAGTGGCTGGTACCCCATTAAACTAAGACCATCTTGAGAAATACTCACCAATTTAAAAAACAGTTGAGGGACAAATTATCTTTTACAGAAACCATTGTTGACCTTGATTGATTTTATTGGACAAAACTGAGTCAAGGTTGTGCAAAAATGTTCAACACAATAGTCTCTGAACTTTGAAAGGTTTTTTTCCTCTTTTCTTACTCTTATTCTATTGTTTTTTCAAGCCAGAGAACTTCTTAGAAGTCAAACAATAAGGTTTAAACACTAGAAAACTAGATAGCTCATTTTCATTCAGGAATCCCAGTACTGTTCAGTTTAAGAATTTATCTCTCACTGGATTTTCAGCTGACTTCAAATATTTGCCTCCCCAAATTACTCAGCAGGTAGACATCCCAGAGACCAGCTTCCTTCTTAACTGTGTGGGCTTCCTGTGGAAGCTGCAACGAAGTCCCCCAAACTCAGAAACCTAAAGCCGCAGAGCGTTTTTGTCTCATTCTCTGGGAGTGGGAAGTATAAACTAGAATGTGGGTGGGGCACAGACCTACCAAGGACCATTCCTGCCTCTCCCAATTCCTGGAGGTTTGCAACCATCCTTAGTGTCCCTTCAAGTGAGATAAATCACTCCAGTCACTGCCTCATTGTCCCATGAGCCATAACAGAGATTTGAATGTCTTCCCATAATGCCTTCTTATAGAGTCCCAGGCATGTTTAGGTCAGAATATAGAATGGCTTCCCCTAACAAATACATCTCCAGCAGACACTGCCAAAGGCTAAAAACCAATATCCAGGAGTTGGTCTTCTGCCTGCCTTATAGGGTATCATGACCCAACCCTCAACCCTACTCGAGAGAGCTGTCCACTCTGGAAGAAGATGGCAGGACAGAGCATCTAGTGGATGCAACCTCACTGTGGACCCAGGACACCTGGCTCAGCAACACCCAGGGGTGTCACTCAGGTCACTTGTTCAGTGCCACCTCAGAGATGGCCACCCACAAAGACTATGTGACCAATAAGAAGCCATACACACAAACTGAGCCTCTGGCCCTCCCTGCCACAATAAGTGTTCCTTCTTCTCAATCCCCAAGGAACCAGGTATGTGATTTAGGTAGCAACTGCCTTGTGTCCAACTCGTGGGCGTCATTTGTGCTGCTGGCTCTCCATCTCAGCTATGATAGCCTCATAAGCAGGAACAAATCTTATGGCAGCACAGTAGCTGTTAGAGTGACTTGAACTTAATGAGAACCCAATAAATGTTTGATGATCAGATGCTAAACTAATTAATTAGTTAATGTGTGCTCTTCCTTGAAACAAACTCTTGGTCCAGCTGGAGTGCACATTCAAGAGACCTTTGGGGGATTTCTAGGAGGCAGAAACATGAGGAAAGATACCATGCAGGAGCAGAGCATTCTTCCGGCTCCCCAGAGTCCCTCTGCCTGTCCTTCTATGGCAGGCTTTCTAAGAGCCCAGCCCTCCTGCTTACACATACCCTTTAGTTGTGATGGTCCTTCTCATTCCACCATGTTACTGAAGCTCCTGAATCCAGACCAGACAACAGACAAGGATCCCACACACTGAAGGGGAAGGGCTGTTCCACCCAGACCAGACTTAACAGAGCAAGTGATCAGAGCCAGCAGAATAGATGTCTACCTCCAACATTGAAAAGAACAGAGGGTACAATACAGAGGTGACTGATACTTGGGTTGTATGGAGAGGGTCCTTGCTTCTGTGGGGAGAGAGCTTTCCTGTGATCCTGGTAAGAGGGGGGCTTCTGACGTCCTCCAGGGAAGCTTCTTACCATTGCTTTCATCATTAATAGAACTAAAAGTTAGAGGTGGAGACGAGCCACGGGAAGCCTGGCTTGAACAGCTTTGGAGACGCCTCAACCAGCAGTAGGACAAGAAAGAACTAGGAGGTTTCATGGCTACCTGGACTGCACAATACATGGCAAATAAATATTAAGATATTTATATGGCTGAGATAAATATTAAAAGGACTCAAAGTGCATTCAGCTCTCGTGAGGCAGGTTCATCAAAATCAGCCTGGAGTTATAGTTCTATTGCAAAGCTAAGAAGGTCAAGGGCTGGCCAGAAGCAGGCTGCAGAAGCCAGAGATGTATGCATGTTAGTATGTTCCCAGGAAGGCCAGAGAGTGGTGACTGCACATTGCCTGAAGTTGTGGTGGTAGTTTGGGCTGGGGTCAATAGAAAATGGATACTTAGGCTCCAAGCAGGAACTCTGGGGTCCCAGCTGTGTATGACTGCAGAGAGAAGCTGGTTAGCCACTAAAGTAGACTTGGGGGTTCTGAGGATTCTAGAAGGCTGTACATATCAGTCACCAACTGGAGCGCCAGGATTGGGGACCAACATGGCCACAATGTTCATGTTTCTCAGAGCATAGTGTCCCCCGGGGACTCATTCAAAGTCAGAAGCAAGAACCACAGGAAGAAACAGGTGCTTTCCTTATGCTACTTTAGAAGCATCAGCCCACTTCCAGCCAGGCCTGGGCTGCCCACCCCTCCATGCCGAGGACTGTCTAGCTTGCAAATGCCTTCTTAACTAAGCCCTTGGCTGAGGTGACACAAAAACAGAGAAAATGAATTACTTTAAAAATAGCCTGTCCTTCTCTACGCCATTGTTTGTCAAATTAGCAGATAGTTCAAGAGCTGTAAATTCATTTACCAAGTTCATTCAAATTAGTCTGGTTTTTATCCTATTTCCCAAATCTCACACTTATTGCAGGCTTATTTATTCTCAATAGCCCCCCAGCATCCACACGATGGTTTAGGAGAGATTACAAAAGGAATTTATAGCAGGTTAAAAAAAGAGACGTCACCATGGCAAGGCCACCCACAGAAAATCAAGGACAAAGCATCTTCCTCCTAGAGACGCAGCGTGGCTTTCTGGGGAAGACAGCCCAGGGCTGGATGGCTCATCATCATGGGAACACAGTTGTGAGGAGGGAAGCTGACAAACAGCCGGTGTTAGCATCTCAAAGTGACACGGTGATAGAAGCTGTTGGTGTCCGTCAGCTGTCAGGCCCCCACAGCCCTTGTGGAGGTGAGCAAGCGTTCACACTTTGCTCTTGAGGAGTTTGCAGCAGGTGCTACAGTGAGCAAGACATGAACAGGAGGCCAACAGCCTGTGTCACTGCTGAGCCCCACCCGCCCCAGGCCTCACAGCGCTCTAGCTGCAGGATGAACGGGGCTGGCTTGAAATACAGCGATCTGTCTGCGTGAAAGGACCCCACATGAGCAGCTTATGGCCCTGAGGAGGCTTAGCTGGGGCTATGGGGAAGAGTGCCAGCTTCTCACCCAGGAGCCGAGTTCAAGCCTCCTGGGGTGTCTACTGGATAACAAATGACCTTGATTGAGTCACCTAACTCCCCTGGGCCCAAGGACCCATGCAGGGCTGTTGGTGATGGTGTCAGGGAGCCATCACTAGGCTGATGCCCTATCATGGAGCCAGTGCCCAGCATGCACCTCTGTCAACCTGCCAGCTGTCACCTCACCCAGTGCCAGGCCCTTGCCTCCCCTGATGAGCCTCAGGACCAAGTATGTTTTGCTTTTGGAGCAGCCAGTCATCCTTGTAGAGGTGCATCTGTCTTCACAATGATGCAGGGGTGCCATGCATGGTCACCGTCTCACCAACAGTGGCCACCGATGCCCATCCGACCACCACAGTTTCTCTGGCTGAGGCTCACAGTCTGCATTTTCCTCCTGGAACACCCAGCACACTGGCCTCGCCTGCAGGCCCCACCAGGAAGGCAGGCCCCGAGCAGCACCCTGTTTTCCTCACATTCCCTCTTGTGTTCTGTGAGGCAGAGTTTTCAGCTTGTGTTGGGGGAGGGATCATTGGTGTTGGAGCACTTCACCCCATGGGGCTGGACATTGGCCCTGTTGCTGTCCCCTGGAATTCTGTGTCCCCTGGAACTCCCATGGCAGAGTGGAGCTTGTCGCCCTTAATTATGAACTGCCTCCTTCTGCGTTATAGGAGCTGCTGCATTGCTGCATAGGAAGAGCTCCCCAAAGCACAGGCCTCATGGCTACATGTGGGCAGTGGAACCCATCTCTTAGCTGCCCTGATTCAGGCCAATTCGCCCAGTCAGATAGCTACTGCCTGCTGTAGTGGGCCAGTGGCTTCCACAGGGACACCCATGAGGGTGACCGAGATACAGCACCACACTCAAGGATGGTGGTGTCACCTTAGCAAAGAGTTGCAACTTTGTCAGCTTAGGATGCCTAAGGAGGTGTCCCGCCCAGCCTCAGACTCTGTGGCTCTTGCCAGGCCATGGCAGCCTCTCACAGTGTGCAGATAACTTTACCTTGGCTTCTTTTCCTCTTCTTCTTCATCTTCCCTCCCTCTGGTACTTGCTATCACAGCAGGAGGAAAGGTAGTGTCTGACATCTCATCTTAAAGGTCTGTCAGGTGTTCCCAGGAGGACCACACACACTCAGTGTACCACCTGCTTCCATGAGACCCACTCTCAGGCCTTGCCTTGCCCCCCTCAAGCTTCTTCATACCTTTCCCCAGTGTGAAGGACAGAATGACTCTAGAAAGCTCATCTGAAGCAGAACAAAACTGTATTTGCTCAGTGAAGGTTACTGGAGACCCCCAAAACCAAACAGTGGGAGGCTAGAGTCCCCAGGGGACATGCAGCCTGCTGGCAAGTGTCCATGCAGCAGCCTTCCTGTATCTGATTTTGATTCCTCTCATCCTACAAGGTCTGGAGATCTCAGGTATGTAAGATATTGACTTTCAGAGGAAGAAAATAGCTGAGACTTTTTTTCTCAGAGAAATTATCTCGGTTTCTAAGCTCCTGCATTTTCTGGATATTGACGCTGCCCTTGGGCCAATCACCCTGTGCTCATCACCCTGGAAAGGGCCCTTAACATACAGACAAAGTTCCTAGAGCCTCTAGGGGGCACATGACCAGCCCTGTGGGAGAGGAAACAACCACTATATTGTAATAGCGGGATACCCAGCCACCACCCTGGAGTCAATGACAACCAATCAAAGGAGAGCAGTCTAGCAAACAACAGAGTAATAAGAGTGAGAAGAATGACCATAGCACTGTGAACAGTGCCGGCTACACTGAGCAAGGACCGCGGGCTGAAAACGTACTTGTTCTGTGTTGTCATTTTTCATAGCATTTCAGTGTGATTCATGAAATAACTCTACAGAATTCAAGATGCCAGGCGAGCTGAGCCCACCTAGGTGAATGTCTATCACGTCACAGTGGCAGGAGATGAGCTGTTCAGTGGCCTGGGGACTGCTTGCAGCCGCACACCTCAAAATGTGGAGTTCTATCGTTTATCTCCTTCTCTTTAGAGCAAACCAAAATCAGGCCACATGGGCAGATAAGTCATCTTGGTGGCAATCAGAGCATGGGTACTTAGGGGTTATTTCTACCCTGTGAGCAGGGCACACTCATCCTGCAGGGCAAGTGTGTATGTGCTTGTCACAGTGAATGAGAGCTGCTAAGTAGGAACTTCATTGTATTCTGTGGCTGAAATGTCAGTCCAGATAAATTGCATTTTAGGACTCACAGAGTAACTAGATCACAACACTCATGTCAGGGATACCCCAGAGATTGGAGAATTGGGGAAGATGTCAGAATGAGAGCACTTGGTAAATATTTGCAAGGGATAGAAAGTAGATTCTGGGGACTACATGCAGGCATCCCTGCTTAGCCCTGGTAAACTGTTAGGACACGTGGCCACACAGACGGGGAGGATTCCCACCGTTCTTTTCTGATGGTGTCCGCTGAGGGATCGAGGAACTGCCATTAGGATCACGGATGCTGTCCAACCTTAAGGAATTTGTGGAGGCTTCTCTGAGTTTGTTCGCTTGCTTGCTTGTTTTATAATATCTGAAAGAAAAGATTGGGAACTGGTGTAATAACACCATTAGGTAAATTCCAAATGGAGTATTCCCACTTGGTGTTAGTTGAGAGATTCACTGAGGAAAGGCAGTGCAAGCTGATGTTTGTTTGTAGGGACACACCATGGGGCTGCTCCTCTGTTTCATTCTGTTCCACATTTTGTTGAGAACATAAAGACTAATAGTCGAGGGTTTTTTTTGTTTTCTTGTTTTGTTTTGTTTTGTTTTTTTAAATGGTACTGGGCTAGGAGGAGGAGGAGAAATGACAGTCAGCTAGGGACAGAAGTTGACTCTCATATCACGGTGAAGGAAGAGAAAGCCCAAGTGATCCAGCAGGAGAGAAGGATTAAGGTCTATGCATCGTGCCAAGCCCAGCACATAGATAAATGGGTATCCACATGGACTGGAAGACCATAGACATGTGTTGTTGAGTGGTATATACATTTCTATGGCTTCTGAAACAGTACCACACACCTGGTGGCTTAATCAACAGTTCTCTAAGTCAATGCGCACAGGGCCTAGCTTCTTTCAGGAGCGCCAGGGAAGGGTCCTTCCTGCCTTTTCCAGTGAGGGTCCTTTGGCCATGGCCACATGTCTCTAGGAAATGCCTTGTTTACTTTTCTCCTCGTGTGCTTTTCCTCCTCCATGTGCTTCTGTGTGTCCAAATTCCCTATTACAAGGGCACAGGCTGTGGACCAGGGTCACCCTGTGACCTCTCTGGGTTTGGCTACCCATGAAGATCCCGATTTCAAGTGGGTCATGTTCTGAGGCCTGTAGGGTTAGGGCTTCGGCATGCCATCTTAAGGACACACAACTGCACTGAGATTTTTCAACACTGAAAAATATTGCAAAAACAATCTAGACACCTGGCTTCCTTCATTAAACAAGAGTTCAAAGATCTGAACAAGTGCTAGCCCGCACGTCACCCTGGAAGTACCTAGTTGTTCCATGATAGTTTCCTCTGCCTTCATCTTCAATTTTTATCTTTGGAGCAGTTTTACCATGTAGCTCAGTGTGACCTAGAACTCTCCATCCTTCTGCTTTAGGCTTCTTCTGAAGAGTCTACCACAGTGTCTTATGGTGGCCTGGCCACTGTTTCCTCAGCAGCTGGAAGGCTGTATTGTCCCCTCTGCCCCCACATCTGGGCGAGGCATGGCATGACATGGTCCACAGCAGAGCTCCCTAAACCCTCATGATGGATGTTATAGAAGCCTAAGCTTCTCTGGCATCACACTTTGTTCATGTCTCTCTCTGGCACCCAGTTTAGGCATGCCTGCTTATGGTACCTATAATTTGAGCACATCCTACTCTTGCAACACAGCTTGCACACACCCCTCTCTCCAGCATTCAGTTTATTTCTCACTGAGAGTTGAATCCAGTAAGCTACAATGCAAAAACTCCCATTTAAGAACCCCTACTTTTTATTTTATTTTCTCTTTTTTAAAATTAATTTATTTTTTCAAGTTACATCTCAATCAAAGTCCCCTCCCACCTTTCCTCCAGGTCTCACCCTCCCTCCCTCTTCCCCATCTCCATGCTCTCCTTCTCCTCAGATGAAGGGAGCTTCCACTTTTCAACCCCCCTCAGTTAATCAGTCACATGAGGGCTAAGAGCTTCCTCTTGTGCTGGGGCCTGATATAACAGCCCAGCTAGGGTAATGTGTTCCACTAACAGGCAACAGGGTCCATGACTTGCTTATGGGTGGAGTTTTTTTATAGGATAGTTATGCTAGGTTCCTGTCTGTTTGAGTCTGTCGGTTATAGGATGGTTTTCCTGTGATATATGGTTAATATCTGCTTATAAGTGAATACACACCATATGTATCTTTCTGAGTCTGGGTTAGCTCACTCAGGATAAGCTTTTCTAGTTCCATCCATTTGGTTTTGAATTGCATGATTTCCTTGTTTCTGATAGCTGAGTAGTATTCCATTGTGTAGATGTACTACAGGTTTTTGTTGTTGTTGTTGTTTTAATCCATTCTTTGGTTGAAGGACATATGAGTTGTTTCCAGTTTCTGGCTATTACAAATAAAGTTGCTATGAACATAGTTGAGGCAATGTCTTTGTGGTTTGGTGGAGAATCTTTTGAATATGTGCCCAGGGGCGGTATGGTTGGGTCTTGAGGTAGAACTATTCCCAGTTTTTTAAGGTATCACCAGACTGATTTCCATAGCATAGCGGTTGTACAAGTTTGCACTCCCAACAGCAATGGAGGAGTGTTCCCCTTTCTCCACAACCTTGCCAGCATGTATTATTGTCCCTTGAGTTTTTGATCTTAGCCATTCTGACAGGTGTGAGATGGAATCTCAGAGTCGTTTTGATTTACATTTCCCTGATGACTAAGGATGTTGAGCATTTCAAGTGCCTCTCAGCCATTGGAGATTCCTCTGTTGTGAATTCTCAGTTTAACTCTGTACCCCATTTTTTGATTGGATTATTTAGCTTGTTGGTGTTTAATTTCTTGAGTTCTTTGTAAATCTTTTACATTAGCCCTCTGTTTAATGTGGGGTTGCTGAAGATCTTTTCCAATCTGTAGGCTGCCATTTTGTTCTAATGACAGTGTCCTTTGCCTTACAGAAGCTTTTCAGTTTCATGAGGTCCCATTTATTAATTGTTGGTCTTAGAGTCTGAGCTGTTGGTGTTCTGTTCAGGAAGTTGTCAGCTGGGCTGATGAGTTCCAGGCTTTCCCCACTTTCTCTTCTGTTAGATTTAGTGTGTTTCAGCAATGTGGCTGGATACAAAATTAATTCTAAAAAATCAGTAGCCCTTCTTTACACAAAAGATAAATGGGATGAGAAAGGAATTAGGAAAACAACACTCTTCACAATAGCCACAAATAATATCAAATGCCTGGGAGTAACTCTAAAAAGACCTGTCTGACAAGAATTTCAAGTCCCTGAAGAAAGAAACTGAAGAAGATATTAGAAGATGAAAAGATCTCCCATGCTCATGGATGGTAGGTAGTATTAACATAATAAAAATGGCCTTCCTACCAAAATCAATATGCAGATTTAAGGCAATTCCTATCAAAATAACAACATAATTCTTTACAGACCTTGAAAGAAAAATTCTCAACTTCATATGGGAAAAAAAAATTCAGAATAGCTAAAACAATCCTGTACATCTGGAAATATCACTAACCCTGATTTCAAGCTATAGTACAGAGTAATAAAAACAGCATGTAATAAAAATAGGTATAGAAACAGACCAGTTGATCAATGGAGTGGAACTGAAGGCCCAGAAATGAACCCACACATGTACAGTCACTTAATTTTTGACAAGGAAGCCAAAACCATATAATGGAAAAAGAAAAGCATCTTCAACAAATGGTGGCTTCTCTGACTGAATGTCAACATGTAGAAGAATCCAAATAGACCCATATTTATCACTCTACACAAAACTTAAGTCCAAGTGGATCAAAGACCTCAATATAAAACCCTGCTTCTTTTTAAAGTAAAGTCCTGGTCTGAGGCCAGACTTTTTCTTTTTTTTTTTGTTTTTTTTTTTTTTTTTTGTTTTTCGAGACAGGGTTTCTCTGTATAACAGCTCTGGCTGTCCTAGACTCACTTTGTAGACCAGGCTGGCCTCGAACTCACAGAGATCCGCCTGCCTCTGCCTCCCAAGTGCTGGGATTAAAGGCGTGCGCCACCACCGCCCGGCTGACTTTTTCATTTTTTATGTTGAATTTTCCCATTGTGATTTTCATCATCTATCCAAGGAGTCTAGCTTCCTAGAGTGTCAAATCTGTGGGTGTGTTTCCCAGACAGTTAGGGACACTGCTATCCTCCAGGGCCTCTGGGTCCTCTGAAATTCAGGACATGCATCTAAGAAACCAGGAACGTTTTAACCCTGAATTAGGTATATAAATCCTAAACTTTGTCAGCTGAGCTGGGATCCCCCTCCCAACACAGCATGTAGAGGAAGACACTTCAGGAAGTAGAGGTACCTGCCAGTCATCAAGGAGCTTGCAGGGAATGCATACTTGGAGAGGACAGAGGCCTGGCCTTTCGTCCCTTCACCCCTGGGATCTCCAAGTAATCAGGTTACAAATGGGCACTGGAGATGGTTTCCTAATCCCCCTTTAGCTTTCTATCCAGTACGAGGTGCTCTTGGTCCCTTGTGGAGAAAAAGCCTGAAATGATTCTCAGAGGCCAACCTCATCTTGGTAATTTTCTTAGAAATAAAATCTCTCATTTTATTTAAGACAGCGTACCCATTAGGAATTTCTGCACAGAACTGGGTGTCATTGTCATTTGTGATTTGCCCTCCCATCAGAGACCCCAGGGAGCCCTCTGACTGAGTACCCCCATCATGGAATAGAATCTCAGGACCCATCTTCTGCTGTGTGGCAGCCAGATCTTAGCACAAAGTCCCAGATGGCTTCTTGCCATATGATGTTGGAAGGGTGTCAGTTCTCAGGTGGCAATTAATCTCCATCTAAGCCCTGTTTGGTTGCCAAGCTCTGGCACAGAAATAAATGGAAGAACATTCCCAGGTCCTGATGGTGACTTTTATCGATACCTGCTTGGGCTGTTATTAAATTGTGACTATGACCCATGTTATGTCCATATAAAGAATAAGGAAACCACACACCTGCAGGTAATGACATTACATTTTTTGGTTTATGAGCCTATAAGTTTCACAGAGAGAATTATCAATCATGTGGCATTGTCATAGCTGAAGCTTAAATTTACAACAGTAAATTTTATTAGAGATGTGTGCAGACCTAGACCCCTTCTGAGGATGCTTTGTGTTGTTTTAGGAAAGTTTGAGCATGAACAAGGCATGTCCGGTGACAGCAATTTCAGACTGGAGTGCAGAGATGGTTAATATCCTCTTGGCTCACAACCAGGGCAGCTGCCACCCTCTCTCCATTACTGTACCTTTTAGGGTTGTGATAACAGGAGTAGCTGGCTGTTCACCGTACAACCCTATGGCCGACCACATAGGTCATGCAGAACATGAGGGCATGGTGGGCAGGATGGGAGTACTATAATTCCAGCCCAGAGGACTCAAATGAAGGGATTCAAGGTGAGTGACTGCAGAACACACTGGGTACTGATGAGTAGGGGCATAATCTAGTGGTGACAGGTTGCTGAGGAGAGCAAGGAATGAGAAAGAAGAATTATGTAAAGCCAAGAGGGTGTGTGATAAAACCCCCAAGGAGCACAGAGCATGGCTTCTGCATTTAAGAGCAAGCAGCCATGAGCATACAGGGTAGGATTCACTCTCCAGGACTGTTGGAAATGCCTGAAGCATTCAAGTAATATTACAGAGAAAAAGAAAGGCCAGGAAAGGCAAAATGGCTCGGTGGTAAAGGTATCTTCCATTAAACATGACTAAGTACAAGTTCAATCCCCTGGATCAGTATGGTGGGAGTCAAGAACTGACCCCTCAAGACATTGTTTGACTTCCATGAGAGTCCTATCCTGCATGTGTATACGTGCACACACGCACAATGTATTACAAATATTTTTTTATTTAAGGTGTGTCTCCCCCCCCATCTCCCCCTTTTAGTCCAATGAAAGGCTCTTTTTCTTATAACAATAAATACAATACAAAACAATAAGAACAATTAGGCAACAATTATGAAATTTATACAGTATAACATATATTCTCAATGTCCAGTCCATATGTATTTGGCAGCTAATAGCAATATTTTTAAAAAGAGTAAGAAGGGTCATTCGTGGGGCAAGTAGTAGGTAGCTCAGTTGGAAGAGCACTTGCCTAGCATGAATGAAACCCTGGGTTTGATCCTCAGGACCACGTAAGTCAAGGGTGATGGCACACACCTATAATTCCAGAACTCAGTGGATCAAAAGTTCAAGATCATGCTCAGCTGCCTAGTAAGTTTGGGTCCAGCCTGGACTACAGGAGACCCTATCTCAGAAAATCTTTTGGTTTTGAGAAAGGCCATTCGTGGGGCTGGAGAGATGGCTCAGGGTTAAGAGCAGTACTTGCTGCTTTTCCAGAGGATACAAATTTGGTTCCCAGATGAATATCTGGAATCTCACAACCATCTGTAACTCCAGCTCTAGGAGATGCAGTGCCCTCTCTGGCATTCAGTTTCATACACACACACACACACACACACACACACACACAAATATATGGGGGGGAGGAAAGGGAAGGAAAGAAAAGCTACAATAGAAGTAGATAGACAAGGCCAACAGAAATCCACCCCCTGAACTGGTTGTGGGAGACTGTATTGGGCAGAGAACAAAGTGTTGCTGGGGAACCATGGACTGAGTGGGTGTAGTAGCCCTGTAGGAATGTCCTGCACATGATCTGGACTCTCACACTCCGCTGTGCAGGGGCTTCTGTTAATTGGGAAGACATTCTTCTGTGGAGGGTCCTAAAGTGGTTCTGATACAAAGAACTTTGTTAAATTCACCCCTAGCTCTAATAGTTATCCTTTGCTGTGTAACAAGTTCTTCCAAATGCAGCAACTTACAGCCATGCAGTCAGAATGGGTCAGGGATGTGGAGCACACCATGAAGACTTCCATCTGCCAGTATCATCTCAGAGCTCACCGGGTGGAGATCTCCCACCACCCCCCACCCCAATTACACCAACAGCCTCAGCCCTGAAGGCTGCAGACACAGGGTGTGGATCCATGGGCTTTTCACCAGCAGATCTTGCCTGGCAACTGGATTACTCAAAGGTAGAAAGATAGCAAGAGATGTATAATCTCATCTTGAAAATGACTTTTGCTTACCAAAGTCCTCTCTCTAGAGTGGAGAACTGGCTGTTATGAAGTAACATCTCAGGGCCAACAGTCAAGTTCAGTCTGATAACTCTGCCACAGGCTGGTCTTAGTAACACTTCCTAATGAGCCCTTCTTTGCTCTCTATAATGTAGTTATGATCCATTTTCCCCACTATACTTTAACTTATGGTTTCTATGCAGGCTGTTAGATATGGCTTTTGGAAGGCTCAATGCCAGCTTGAGATACATAGTAAGACCCTATCTCAAAAAATAATAATAATTGTATAGTTTCTTACACATTCTGTCTCCGGCTTTCTCCTGAGACCAACATGTCTCAAAATGGTAGTAACTTGAGGCCTGAGAATCACCCCAAGACTCCTAGACACTCTACTCTCCTGGTCTCCTAGACCGAAAGTTGGAGAGGACAATCAACGTCAGCAGAGCCAAAGCTGCCCGTTAGGGACAGCTGGGTATGGTTAGGATGCTGCAGTGTGGCCACTGGACCATCCACTTGGGAGCCTCCGTTTGTGCTTGTGGTTGAATTCATTCAACAAAGGTCAAAAACATAGATAACTGAGAATCAAAAAATGTTGAAATAGTGGGCTGAGTGATTACCTACCTTTCCCATCAACGTTATTATCCAGCATGTGCCAGCAACTGAGTGGGAACAGCTCCCCTGATCTTTCACCAACACTGGACCAGCCATTCACTTGCCAGATGAACAAGACAGACAACATAGGACATGCGTGCACTATGGTCATACATGCACCATGTGGTCTTCCTGCTGCAAGAGGTACACACCACAGCACCTTTCTAGCTGGTGTCATCTCCCAGCAAAGCCATTGTTCCTGATAACTATGTGTCCCTAGCTAGAACTTTTCTCACATAAAACATACAGCACAGCACAGGACAAAATCTGCACCGTTTCCCAGAAACAAACACAGAAAGATGGACGGGGCAGTAGTAATGAGCTGAAAAAAGGCACATTCAGATAGCTGATGCTTTTGGTCAACATGAACATCAGAGGAGCCTCGTTCATAACAGCCCATGAGCACATCACAAAGAAGATCAGAAAGAAAGTCAGTGTCTCATTCACAGACAATTGTGACTATTGTGTTATTTCTCAAATAACACCTGTCATTGTGTCAATTATTGGAGGCTTGCAGGATGTGATGGAGACCAGGCAGACCAAGGACTTCATCAGAGCTCCTTACTGCTCACCTGGTGCTGGCTAGAAAGTATGGCTAACGCACAGATCTTCCCTGACGGATATGTGGAGGGAGTGTGTATGTGTACCAAGGAGCCAGTGCTGACCAGTTTGAAAGTTTTTATTTATTTCATACCAGACTGGTTTCCTCATCCGTAAAGCTGGAATAGAAATGCACAAATCACATGGCTCCTGGGTGAGAGAAGAAAATGAAATCTAGAATAGCAAACTAAGGGGACACAAGCCACAGTCCACCTGTGTCCACAGGATCAACAGTGCATGGGATGATTGAAGATCGTGCATGTGTGGTACGGTGTAAGGCTGTGAGTTAACTTTATGAGTATGCATATGAAGTGGTATATACATGTGCATCTGTTAGCATATGTGTGAGCTGTGTGAGCAGACATGTGAGGTACTGTTCAGGTATGTGAATAGCGGGAGGATGCATGTGAAGTAGTGTGGATGGGTTAATATGATGTATGTCCTATGTGAATGTCTCTGAAAAGTGTGAGCATGTATATGAGTCACTGTGCATATGGGTCACTGTGTGGATTGAGTTGGTGTGTGCATGTAAACACAGTGGGGGATTAGTACAACTATTGTGTAAGGGTTAATGTGAGCATGTGAGCTCTATGAGGAACTGCACATGGGAAGTGGCATTCCTGTTGTATAAGCACATGTGTTAGGTGTGTGTGCGTGCTGAGGTGGTGTATGTTTATTAGTATGAGTATATTGCACATGTGTGCAAGCATATGAGTGTGTGGGGTGTATGCTTAGTGTTAGCAGGTTGTGTATGTGTGAGTGAGGTAATCTATACACAAAAGCTCCTTTATCTATTGATGACATTTTCCAGTGTCCTCAGTGGATACCTCAGCCAGGGGGACAGTGCAGAACTGTGCAGAACAGGACATGCTGTGCTGTGCTTGTTCTTACTACAACTTAGCAACCTCAGCTTATGATATTTTCCTTCCTTATTAAATTAAGAACTTTCAGCTTTCACTTGAAAGAAGCATTTTATAGCTTTTCTTTGACACATCTAAATTGCCAGCATCGGGCTTTGGGGCACTTATTAAGTAAAATAAGGCTTATTTGAATGCAAGTACTAGACACTAACTGGAAAGGTAAGCGACAGATGGAATGTAGTATACACAGCTTGGAGACACTGGACAGGAAGCTGAACCACATCCAGGGCAGGACAGGGTAGGATGGCACTTGAGTTCATCACACTTCCCCAATGCATAATCTTAAACTTATGGGCTGCTTTTATTTCTGTAATTTTCCATTTAATGTTGCTGGTCTACAATTTACTGTAGATAACAAACCACAGAATGTGAGACCACAGACACATGTACGTGAAAGGATGACAAGTCTGTATCATGAAAGTCAGAGGATTTCAGACCAGATGCCAAGCAAGTGGAAGACCACAGGCCACAGTGGTCTAGGACCTCAGGGAAAAAGAGGGTGGTTGCAGGTAGAGCCCCATTAGCAGCTGACAGGTGCTCTTGTGCGAGGGCAGTTAACATGGTGTTCCAAGGAACTGAAAGAAGCCACTCTGGTAGGTCTGAGGAAGAGATAGTGGAGTCCTTATTGAGAGACACAAGCTGGTCAAATGGATGGAGGAGACCACTAGTTACAGGGTACTGGTCAAATGGATGGAGGAGACCACTAGATACAGGGCACTGGTCAAATGGATGGAGGAGACCACTAG
>CAJQZJ010001511.1:23598219-23615124 GCA_907164525.1 Lophiomys imhausi
GTTTAGTTCCGAAAACCCGCCGGATTTGCAGTTAAGGAAGCTGCGCCCCGAGACAGCTGAGTAGACCACAAATCAACGGCGTTGGCTTTTAAAGCCAAAGTCCCTTTGCGGCTTCGCTGCACCGCGACCCCCCAGGCTGGACAGCTTGAAAGAAGAGGGGTCAGTCCCGGGGTCGCCGCGGCCTTGAACGAGGTAGAACTAGCTGTGCGCTGCCGTCCACCTGCCGAGCCGCACCGTGCCCCTGCCCGACCGGGCCCTATCCCACTGCGCGCCCCTGCCCTGTTCTTCAGTGGTCCGTGGAAGTCAGCAGACCTTGGGCCTCCCTAGGTACCCGGCACCGCCGCGCGCGTCCTGCAAGAAGCCGAGAGCCTCGCCCGTCTGGAGTGAAGGGGCTTAGTGGTCCGAATGGTTTTCACCAAGCCAGGACCACAGATTTTAGGGATCAAGCAAATGTGAGGAAGAGGAGAAAGGAGGTGGAAGTTCTTTTCTCTCCACCCACTCGGGAGGAAATGCCCACCCGCCCCCAGCCTATACGCCCAACTCGGCTCCCAAGAGTGCCATGGCCCCGGGTGGGGAGAGCTGGTCTGCTGTGGGGGTGCTGTGATACTTTCGGTGTTCTTGGATGGATGCGGGCGTTGTTTGGGAACATTAATCCTTCTCCCTTGGCTGGCCCGCGCGCTTTGTGGCCCGGGAGGCTGGGCATTGTCCCTGCTAGGACCCTCTCAGGGCTGTGAGTACCCAAGGCTCCCAGGAACCCTGGACCTTTTGTGTCCGGCGCCGTGGTCTGATCTCCACAACCTCTGTGGGTATCTTGGGAATTAGTGAGGGGGGAAGGAACAAGGAAACAGGGGTGAGAAAGCCGAGGTCTGTGTGGGTCAGCCTCCTGTTGTGGGGGAGGGGACTGGTGACTTGCCGCCGTAGCTTCCCTAGATCCGAGCTCAGATGTCTCCACAACCTGGTCCTCACTAGATAGGCAAGTCTTCAGCCAAAGCCTTCCTGGTCTGCGGAGAGCAGGTGAAAATTTAAAATAATAATAATAATCCAGTCTTGAAGGGAGTTGGTTCTTGGGGTTGGAACGAGTACGAGTACGCAATTGGACTGAACTGTATGACCAAATATCCCCGCTTCAGTAGCAGGACATTACACTAGAAAACTCCTGACTGTGAGGGCGTGCGATTGGGCCATGCCAGGCCTCAGGCACCAAACAGGCCCGACCACAGGCCTGCGAGTGCGCTGAGGGTACCCCACCGAGTTTTGAGTTCTGGTGTCATGAAAACGCAGCCAGTGGATCGGAAAAATGCGAGGGGGGCAGGTTGCCTCTTTGGACAGACCCGTTTTGGCCTGTTCTGCTCTGGCAGGCTGGCTCTTCTACCCTGGACAATTTGTGGGTAACAAACAACGCTAAAAATGAGTTCACCGAACTGACTCTCCTCCCTTTCAACATCAATATCATGAATCTTCCCTTATCTTAAAAGAGCATTTTTCTAGAACTACTATTTTAGGAGCGCTTGAAGCTAGCAAATAAGTCATTATCTTTTGTATATTCACTTATGTGTATGCCTGAAAATATTCAACAAACAGCCTATTTTTAAAAGCAACACATAACTTATTTTCATTAAAGTTTACATTTAAAAATAATTATTTCTTGGGAGATTCTTTTGCCTATATATGCTTTTTTTGGCTATTTGAATGGCAGATTTGCAAGTACAATTTCATCCGTAGAGGGGAACAATGGCTTTCAGCTGCACAAAGGCCGTCCCCCACCCTGAATTCAGACCGCAATGCCTCTTGCTCTGATAATAGCTTCTGAAAAGATTTTGTAATGCAGAGAATTAATACATGATTATTTCCGCCTGACTTCTCTCATTTATTAGAATTCTGTGGCAAATTCCAAATTAAAAATAGTTCAGTTAACAGCTTTAAAAAATACTTTTCAAATATTTCAAGACACCCTTTCCCCCCACCTCCATGTTTAAGTTTGGCCACTTTTCCAGGCTTGAAAAATGCTTCTCTAAAAACTGTGATCAGTTTTAAAGTGTCAGTAAGATATATTTTAATAAATATATCTTAGTAAATTTAGAAAGAATTTTTCAAATAATTCTTTAAGATTCTCATCTAGCCAGTCAAAGACAAACTTGTTATAGTAACTCATAATAGTATCTGAGACTAATTTCTGTTTCACAGGAGGAAAGTTTTGCAGTCATAATAACATGGGTCCCAAAAAGAGAGGGAAGGGACATGCCCTTCTTCTAATCTTTAGTAAAGGCCTTTGTAAAACAAAGTATATCTGGGGGGGGGGAGTGCTAATACAGGCTAGAGTGAGGTTGCGAATCAAATTCCTTAGAAATGTTACAATGAGTATGTCAACAACAGAAATTTAGTATTAATGAAGCTGTATGTTTATGCCCATAACTTTTTGTGTGTGTTTGTGTGGTCAAGCATATTTTAAACTGCAAATCAGAGGCGTAGATATCAGGCCCTTGTGAGTTGGTTATGTTACACAGCCTTGAGAAAACATTGGTCCTGGTACCATGTCTACAAATGTTCACCATAGAGTTCTGTATTGGCATGGCTTAGTTCTCACAAATGACTCTAGGAGTAGAATCTTGTACCCCTCAGCTCACCACACAACATTTTAAAAGTTACAAGGGTGATTGTCACCCATGGCTCAGAAGACATGCCATTGAAAGCCCCGTGTGCCTCACAGGCAGAGGTGGGAGTGCTGAACTCAACCAGGGGCATGGTCTGTAGACCAATTTCTAAGAACAAATGGACTCTCTCACTTCCACACTGACTTTGCCTCATGCCTTCTAAACTTGAGGAGCTTTGGGTGGTGGGTGGAGGTGGTACCAAAGCAGGCTCAAGGTTACAGCTCACCCTCAGGAGCTGCCTCTGAACTGATGCAACCCGGACCTGATTATTCCTGATTTATTTTTTAACTCTGTCCTATTCCTGCTGCTGCTAACTTGATAGCGGAGTGCTGGTAAGTGCGCTTCATGCATCCCAGATGCACAGATCCCCCACCACCTCTAAGGACCTGCTTCTGAGAAAGTGTCTCTCCACCACCCTCCTCAGCACGCTCCAAACTTTCAGAAAGAGCTTCCAGTGTGCAGAAGGTGTTCTGCTTTTAAAAGACATCTGACTGTAAATGTCAGAGTTATAAATATTTAAACATCATTTTCTTTCAATTCCAAGTCAAGACAGATAAGATGTCTCTAATTAGACCAGGCTGTCTTCCGGGAGGCCCAGGAAAGCCAACGGGGTTCACACCAAGCTGCTCACCCTTGGGAAGCCACCACTGTGAGGGGCTGCACACACAGCTGCCCCTGGGTCAGCACAGGTGCAAACTCACCTTTGAGCTTCTTCTTCTCGTGAGGCTCCTAGTTAACAAGCATTTTTTTTTAATTTATGTTTTAGCTCTACAAAAAAGAAAGGAGATAGGAAGTTACGTTAACTCAGTCACTATACCTAGAAAAGAATGTTTAGCTGACATTAAAACAAGAATTTCTAGAGATTTTCATTTCTTTCAGGTTCCTCAGCCCATTTCAACCCTCCAGGGCAGGGCATTTGGAGCTATGGTCAAGTAAAGAACCCCAAAGAGATAATTTTCACATTTGAGATGCCATCAGTCAGATGAAATCCAGATCTCAATATTGTACATATATTGACTGTTGGGGTCCCTTGGTCCAGCATCTACCTTACCCTCTCTATCAGACCTCTCTTCCCTTCAACCTCTGCTCCACCCACCTTCCAGGGTGCCCTCCAATCCAGGCCCTGAAGCCCATAGCTTCAGATCTGGGTGCCTCCATGACTCCCATCCCATAGGTACTCCCATAGGTACTCCCATCCCATAGGTACTGAGTGGAGGGCGCCTCCTCTCAGATTGGCTAGGGTATCTGGGGGCAGGGGTACAATGGGGCACTGACCCTGGGCAGCAGCCACTCCTCAAGCCCAGGCAGGGAGGCAGAGAAGGCTGGAGACTCCTGTGGAGGTGGCCTTGCTCTCTTCAGTTCTCCCACAGGGACAACCCCCCCACCACCACCACCACCGCCCCAGTAAGGAGAATGAGGTCTCTGCTCTTGCTTTGACAATTCTTTGGTTCAGTCTCAGTAAATCCTTGTGCCCCAGTGGAGAGGCCACCAGGATGAGCAAAGGCAGCAAATGGTTTAAAGTAAAACTGAGAAGGATGAAGCCTGCGGAACAGGGATACCTCCACCTCTTTTTCGATGCAGTCCCAGGGCTTTTAACTGGGTCTGGTTGTCCCACAAGCTAGGACCTTGTTCACTTGTAGGAGCATCACCTATGTCTCCCCGTGGCTCTGGAGTGCCCAGCGCCTCTCGCCTGGCACTGTTGTCAATCTGTCAGCATTTGTGCTCTTCTCTGTGCTTTTGGCCACTTGGTGCTCCCAGCCCTGAGGGTTCCCAGCTCCGTGGAACTGCGGGTCCAGTGCAGAGTGTACTGATAATGGGCTGTCACATACTATGGCCCAGCATCCCTGGTAACTTGGAGATATCTGGGAACCTAAAGCTGAGGAGCTTCGAGCTTCGTGTCTGAAGCCAGAAAAGCCAGAAGGCTAGGGAGGTCCTAGTTCCAGCGCCATGTGGCGCTCAGGTCAGCCCAAAGCCTGGGTTGGACCTTGGCTCAGAGAGCCCCTCCAGCAGCTCAGGGACAGAGTGAGATGCACTTGGCACTGTCCTTCTTCCACTGCCTTTGTTGTAGTCTGCTGAGAAGAGGCAAGACTGGCAGGGGTGGCGGGAAAGCTGACGGAGACTGATCCGGCAGAGTCTGCCGAGCTCCCGCCCTGGCATGCCTGGACCACACTGAACCCTGGGGAGTGTACCGCTCTGGTTCGCGAGTGGGGCCAATGCCCAGTGGCCAGGAATTTACCTGAAAGGGTTTGTTTTTGAACTTCAGCCAGGGTGCCTGTCATGTGAGGACAGCCTTGAGTCCCTGGCGGAAAGGGTTATTTGTGTGGTTTGGGCTCCTGCAGGTGCTAGGCAAAGTGTAGCTGGGAAACTGGGATGGGGACTTCCCTGACTTGGCGGGTGGGGCAGGCCACTGTTGAGCCACTTCCTTCTAGAAGCTCCTGTGTGGGCTGGGTGGGAGTGGAGGGGGAGGGGACCCAGGAGAAAGCCAGAAGAGGAGAAAGGATCCCACAGTCTTCTCCACGTGCAGGACTCTGAGTGCTCCTGGTCAGCCACTGGGTGCTGGCCACTCACTCAGTCTTGGGAGAGGTTTTCACGCCTATGCTCCAGGTCTCCTGGCCCCGCCCCAAGGTCCCCTCTGCCAGGCCTTGCAGCCCCCTCCTTTCCTCTGTTCGATCTATTACTACCTGCAACCTAGGAACCTCCTGGGTCCAGAGCCAAGCCGAACCAAGCCGCGCATCCAGGCAAGAAATCCCGGCGTCTTTTCTCATTTAACCCGCGTTTCCATTAACTCGGTCCCAGCGCCCGCTAATCCGCGCACCGAAGGCAAAAGCAGGCTAATTAATGACCAGCTTTTCCAGTCAAGACCAGCGATAATTGCTTTGGTGGCCTTTATGATTACAAGATAAAAATGGGCCCAGCCTGACATAAGAGACACTGTGTACACTCAGAGACTGGAGGAAACGAAGAGTTGGGAGGCTGAGAGCGGAGCAGAAAATTACTAATAGAAGAGAGATAATGAATAGGCCGGCCAGGCATTCATGGGGAAAAATCCATTTTGTTACCACGCGAAATTAGGTGGCGGAAAGGAGTTTGCTAATTGTTCTCCTCTTGTAGCAACCAGGACACAGGCAGGGGCGTGCTCTTCCATTCATTTTCCAAGTAATTGTGGGGGTTGCTGGCCCGGAGTCCTGGGCGATTTGCCCGCGGCCCTTCCATTTTCTTGTGGCGTGTTTAATTGTTGCTAATACACCTCCTAATGAAGCTAATGAGGGGGGCGCTGTCTGGCTATCTGCCCTGGAGTTGAGTGACGTGCACGGAAGGATTTTCTCACCTACTCCCCACCAAGATGAGAAGTGAACTTCCCAATCGCCTGTTCTCAGAGACCTTGACCCCTTTTAAGGAACAACACTCGGGTACCAGGAGTTGGAGTCGGAGTCTGTGTCTATAGATCTGACATAGACAGTGACTGAGCTGGTTGGAGTTGCCCACAGAGTGTCTTAAGAAGCCATGCCCCTGAGCTATGATGACTCAGGCCAGTGCACTCTACTGGTCGGGGGAGTATTTAGTTCTGTTAACACTTTATCCACCTCCTGCCAAGCATGTGCTGAGTTACATGCTCTGGATAAAACCTGTGTCTGATTAGAGAGGATGCACACTGTGCTTTACTTAAAGCAGCAAATTAGGGACCTAATACTTTACATTAAGTTTGAAAAGCAGCCACCATTTGGGTTTTCTCTTTGCCTTATGCCCAACAGCAATACAGTTTAGAGGTGCTGTGGTGGTGGGATTTTCTGCCACGTGTGCCCTCCCCCCCACACACAACCATTGTGCTGATGCCAGGATAAGTTTGGAGTTGTACACGGAGGGGATGGTCCCTGAACACTAACCTGTCCCCCTCCTCCTCCTGCAGAAAGGGAAGCTCAAGCTCCTGCCCCATCAGGAAGAGCAAGAGGACTCTACTAAGTTCATTGTGCTCACCTTCCTCTCCATCGCCTGCATCCTTGGGGTTCTCCTGGCTTCCAGCTTTGCCTATTGTCTCCGCCATAACTCACACTACAAGCTGAAGGACAAGTTGTCTGGACTAGGAGGTGACCCCAGTACAGATGCCACTGAAGCCTACCAGGTAAAAATAAACTTTCCAGAGTGCTCTGTTGTATTTACCAAACTTGACTTGGGAGCTGGGGGCAGTCTGTCCCCTCCTTCATTCTCTACACTCTTTCATCAATTCATAGTTTGGGCTCTTTTATATTGACAGTTTGAAAGTTCTCATTAACATTCTTGTAAATACCTTGCAACCACAATTTTATGGCTCTGTATTAATCTTACACCGTTCTTGGATAGTCTTGTGTTAGCTGTGAATATGGGTTGCTAATTAGAAATGTGGAAAAAAGTACAATACATGAATTATGCATTATCTGTTATCTTAATTTGGCCACTGTTAATGAAACACGCCACAGTTGCAAGATGAATTGGTTGTGTAGATGTTTGAAGATGGCTCTTAAATCATCAACTTCCTTGGGGTCTTATAGGAAGGGATTTTTGACCTGATCTGTTGCCACCCTCTGCTATTATTCAGATAAAGTGAAACCTAATGCTGATAAATGGAATATAAAGTGCATATATCTTCATGAGCCAGCAATGGCAGCTGTGTGCTAGAAATACAGATAGGCAACCAACATGCCGAGAGAGATAGACCAGTAGCCGGGAGAAGAAGGAGACATAGAAGAGGCAGATTCAAAACACAAGTGGCATGAAAAGCAGCCCATAATATTTGGAAGTTCAGTAGTAGGTTTCCTAATTAATAACATTCTATAAGGAAACCAGGACTTCACTCAGCAGCAACGCAGGCCCAGAATGTATAGACTGCAGGTCAAGGAATTCAATTTTCTTAGTATAAAATATCATTTAAATCTAAATATTTTCTATTTAGGTATATAACATAACTTGCTTAATTGCTACTTTTAAAAGTTTAATCAATATGCATTTGTAAGATTTTCTGCCATTTATTGAATGTTTTGTCTTTTCTAATCACTGGGCCATGCTGTATAATGTCTTGTCAGTAATTCACATGTCACAACATATAAAGCAAATACTGTCTCTCCTGTTGTCAAAGTTACTTCAGTGAGCTCCTAGTTTCTCCCAGGAAATACCCTGCCGTTCGTCCAGTAGCCACCCTCAGCTAGTCTGAGCTGGCTGCCCCTTTCTTTGTGGCTATCCTGCCTCTGCCCCATATGGCAAATTGAGAAGCATTTATAAAGCTCATGTGCTTAAAAGAGATGAGGAGACAGCTTTTGCTCCCATTTCAAAATTCTTATCATCATCACTGAATGGAGAAAACCTCTGGTTTTCTGAAGGGGGGTCACAGCCTGGGCAGAATGATCTTTTTCTTATAAAGAAATGGCAACTTCAAATGAATTGAAGATGGCATTTCAGGCACATAGCACATAGCTTTGCTTCAAAGTCAAAGAAAAACCACGTTTGAAGAAGCAGCCTGGAAAAAAAAAATGTCACATAAACTAGTAAGAATTTACCCAGAAATTCTATTGAGCAAGACCATCAATATGGGATACCAGGTCCCCAGGGCCAAGCTAGTGTCAGAGCATAAATAAATAATCACACTGCACACTCGTCAGTTCTGTGTGTGAGAGACAGAGATCATATGGACAGAGGTTTCTAGAAAGCATGGCATCCTTTGATATACTTTGAAATTCAAATATAAAATATTGATAGAATGAAAGTGTGACTTGCATGCACAAATGACCAATTTTTATAAGATTGTGAGTAGTAAATGCATACTTATGACTAAGTTTGTGATAATTAACAATAACAACAAACTCTTCCTGGTGACGGCCCTAATTAATAGTGCCTGTAATTAAAATCATGTCCTTGCAGCAGGAGAACTGTGTGAATTTCTTCGGGTGACCTTTTTGTGTTCCTCCTGGGGGTATATGGCGGTTAACTTGATATTGATTTTATAATGAGCTCTGGTTTGTTTAATAAGAATCTGTAATCCCGACAATAAATGAAATGTATGCTTCTCTCCAATCCAGATTAATAAAAAGAAAAGACAAGGGAAACTTTTCCTTCAAAAATATAATCTGGGAAAAATTGAAAGTGAAATGATTAGAAAATTTTTCTGTTGGCTTGTTTCTGAGGTTATTGGCAAGTACCCTTATAGCAAGCTACCCTGAGAACATGGGGTCTCCTCCCATCTGGTCAGCAGGCTTCTTGAAAGCACCCAGTGCTGGGCAGCCATGTTTCTTTGGCTTGTTTTCAGCAGGGCAGGCCTCAGCACATGGGGACCACATGGTTGTCGGCTTCGGGTTTTACTTGGTGCACCAAAGGTTCACGTCGTGGTTACTTGAGGAAAAGCTGCTTGGAAATACGAAGCAAATGTGAGTCCATCACTTATGGCTTTGGATTTCCCACAGCTATCATTGAAACAACCTTCATGTTTTAAATCTTAAAAGTTAAAAAAGAATAAGCAAACTTGAGAGCCTGTGAGATGGCTCAGCTAGTGAAAATATCTACCCCGGAATCCACACAGTGAAAGGAGAGAAGCAACTACCACAAATTATCCTCTGACCTACATATGTACACAACATAGCATGCTCCTCTATAAATACATGTAATAAAAAACCTATAAGCATGCAACTATAAACTTCAGAGAAAGGGTCTTCTTGAATTAATGCATCTACTAGTAAATCTTTGTCTGAGGATGTACCTCAGTGGCAGAACAGTTGCCTAGCATGGCTTCAATTACCAATTCCAAAATATATATTGGAGGAAGAGGTGTTTGTGCTTCTGTATTTGGTTATTTTGTATATAATTAAGACTGTGAATAAGGTTTGTCACACTTTTCTTGAGTGGCCACTGTGCTTTATTTCATGGGGACATGACAGAAAATAGTTAAAAAAGGTTATGGTGTATGTAGGTTAAAAGTTATCCAGGGATGTTGGTAGATGATAGCACAGTAAGTATGGTCACTCACAGAATGTGATGTTATCTTGGAAGTGAAAGAGTTAAATGTGTATGTAGGCAAACACAGCCCAGAGTCCTACACTCTGCCCGTGAAGAAGGGAGAGGCAGAGAGATAAGGTGCTACGAGAAGCACATTTAGCCTCTGGTTGTAATTTTCCTTTCTCCTCATGGCCTAAAAAGAGAATCCTTATGTTAGACAGCACCAAGGTCGGTGTGGTGGGAGAATGTTTTCAACAGGAACTGGAAGGCCTCTCCTGTGGTTGGCCCTTTATGCAGCATCTTCTGCAGCATAGGTGGGCAGGCTGTGTCTTCCACCACCACTGCCACCCGTGCCCACAGTCATGGAAGCCACAGGCTATGAATGGCCATCTTAACATGGCCTCAAAACAGCCTGGAGTGTGAATTATTAGATTCTATTGCAAATATCTCTAAACATGTTCATTTTTTCTTCCCATGTATTTGTGTGTATATATACATATATGTATATATATATATATATACACCCCTGTGTGTGTGTGTGTGTGTGTGTGTGTGTGTGTGAGAGAGAGAGAGAGAGAGAGAGAGAGAGAGAGAGAGAGAGAGAGAGAAGAGAGCATGTGCTGGAATCCACAAAGGCCAGAAGAGGGTGTCAGATTCCCAGGAACTAGAGCTGCAGGTGGTTATGAGTCCCCAACATAGATGCTGGGAAACAAATTCTGGCATTCTGGAAGAGCATGGAGCTCTCTCAACTTCTGAGTTCCCTCTCCCTCTCCCTCTTCCCTCTTCCCTCTTCCTCTCCCTCTCCCTCTCCCTCTCCCTCTTCCTCTCCCCTCCTGAAAACCAAATCTTCTTGACAAGTTCTTACTTTTGATCTTGTTCCAAGATATCAGTCACACCAGATAATCCAGTGAAGCTTAATTTGTTCACGCTTTTAAATTTTGGTTGCTGACAGCTATAATACACATTCAAAGGTCCTGATCATGTATACTCCGACAGAACTTTCCCCATTGTCTCAATAAGTGTTGTTTTTCTTCTAAGTGTATAAAACATGGTTGGGTTAAATTTGTCCTTCATGATCTCAAAAATTTTATTTACTTCTTTTTGAAAAATTAGCTTCATATATGTTTTGTGTGTGTGCGTGTGTGCACATGCACACACTTGCTTACATGCCTGTATGAACACATAGGTGTTGTGTGCCCATTCATTGAAAGGCACAAAATCATGATGGTCAGCACTAGGGTACTTCTTGCCTCTTATTCATGCAGGTGTCCTAGTTCTATGGAAGGTGATTGGGTAAAAACTGTGCCAAAAATAAGTTTTTAGATGATTAGAAGACATTCTCTCCCTTTCTGAGTCACTTTGAGTGCTGCATCCTTTTTTTTTTTTTTTTTGAGGCTTTGATCATCTCTGAGAAGCAAGTTTAGTATTCTGCTGGCCCACTCTCCTTCCCTGACACGGGGGCAGAGACTCCTGCAGAATGTTCAGCAACTTCTCTTTTGATGGTTTATTTAACAATACCAGCAGGTTTCCTTGTGTACTTGGAGGCCTTTGGATCCAAACCCAAAGGAAAGTGTGTATCAGGCCATGGGACCTCCTGCAAGTGAAGTCACTAAGTGTGCATCTGGTTACTGTGGCTCTCAACTTAATGAAAGAAAGACCCATGTGGTTACTGCTCTTTGGGGTGTTCTGCGCATCTGTGCTGATGGTCCCGCTCACCTCTGCTGAGGAAGCTGAGTTCCACTGGAGAGGGCAGGTTTCTGATGGGTTCATTCTTCTATGAATTAACAGACCCCTCTTTGTCTAGGTGAGTTCAATCTTCCATAATTGGTATAATCACTAGTCATGCAAATGGGGAAAGGGTTGGATGCCTTCTAATTAAGTCAGAAAACAGTGAATTTCCCCCAGATGCACTTGCCCCCACCGTGGCTATCAGGAAAGTCTTTTCCACTTGACTAGGCTGTGTTTTGGGATAGCTGTTCTGGCTTTATGAGTAAATTTTCAGGCTGGAATAATATTTTTGTGCAAATATTCCAGAAACAAAATCTTTCCTGCTTCAAAATTATACAGATACCTTAACATGTTAGTGACAATTCTGCTTCCTGAATAGGCAGCCTTGAGGACTGGAGGTTTCTATTTTATCTTTGCCAACATTATTGAGTGTCGGAGTAGAATTATTTTTTCCCATTAATCTGTTTATTTAATCACTTTACAGCTTGTTCCCAGACCCCTCCTTCCTCTTTTCTCAGTCTCACCCTCACACCCCCTTTCCCTCATTTCCCCTCACCTTCTCCTCAGAGAAAGGGAGGCTCCCTGTGAGTGGGAACTCACCCTGGCACATTGTCACAGCAGGACTAAGCACTCCCTCTCCCAGACAAGGCATCCCAGCTATGGGAAAGGGATCCAAGGGTAGACAAAGAGACAGCCTCTTCTCTGATTGTTAGGGAACCCCCATGAAGAACAAACAGCCCATCAGCTTCATATGAGCAGGGCGCCTAGGTCCAGCCCATGCATGCTCTTTGGTTGGTGGTTCAGTCTCTACGAGCCCCCATGGTCCCAGGTTAGTTGGCTCTGGATCTTCTTGTGGTGTCCTTGATCCCTCCAGCCCCCTCAATCCTTCCTCCCACTCTTCCACAGGACTCCCTAAGCTCTGCCTAATGTTTTACTGTGGGTCTCTACATCTGTTTCTATCAGCTGCTAGATGAAGCCTCTCAGAGGACAGTTATGATAGGCTCCTGTCTGCAAGCATAGCACAGTATCATTGATAGTGTCAGCGATTGACTCTCTCCCAAAGAGTGGATCTCAAGTTGGGCCAGTCATTGGCTGGCCATTCTCTCAATCTCTGCTCCATCTTTATCACTTCACTTATTGTAGGCAGGGCAAATTTTGCTCAAAGGTTTTATGGATGGGTTGGTGTTTCTCTCCCTCCACTGGAAATCCCATCTGGCTACAGGACGGGGTGACTTCAGCCTACTTAACACCCCCCCCCCCCGCTGCTAGGAGTCTAAACTAGGGTCATCCCCATAGACTCCTGGGACCCTCCCCGTCCCAGAGATGCCTCCCACACCAATTTCTGTTCTCTTTCTCTCAGTCCTCCCCACCCCATATCTGATTCCCACCCTCTCTCACACCAAGTTCCCTCCATCCATCCATTTCAGATGTCTATTTTATTTCCCCTTCTGAGTGATATTCAACCATCCTCCCGTTGGCCCTCCTTATTACTTACTTTCTTTGGATATGTGGATTGCAGCATGTTATCCTATACTTTATAGCTAGTATCCTTACCTCACTCAGAATGTTTTCTAGTTCCATCCATTTGCCTGAAAATTTCATGATGTCTTTGTTTTTATAGCTGAATAGTATTCTGTTGCGTAAATGTACCACAGTTTGTTTATCCATTCTTTGGTTGAGAGACATCTAGGTTGTTTCCAATTTTTAGCTATTATGAATAAAGCTGCTATGAACATAGTTGAACAAATATCCTTGTTGTACAGTGGAGCATCCTTTGAGTATATGGCCAGAAGTGGTATAGCTGGGTCTTGAGGTAGAACTATTCCCAATTTTCTGAGAAAGTGCCAGATTGATTTCCAAAGTGGTTGAACAAGTTTACACTCCCACCAGCAATGGAGGGGTGTTCTACATTTGCTCTACATCCTTGCCATTATGTATTGTCATTTGAGTTTTTAAGCTTAGTCAGTCTGATGGGTATAAGATGGAATCTCAGAGTTGTTTTGATTTGAATTTCCCTGATGACTAAGGACACTGAGCATTTCTTTAACTGCTTCTCAGCCATTAGAGATTCCTCTGTTGAAAATTCTCTGTTTAGCTCTATTTTTAATTGGGTTATTTGATTTGTTGGTATTAAATTTTTTGAGTTGTTTATGTATTTTGGATTATAGCCCTTTTTCACATGTAAGGTTGGTGAAGATCTTTTCCCAGTCTGTAGGTTGCTGTTTTGTTCTATTGACAATGTCCATTGCCTTACAGAAGCTTTTCATGAGTCCCATTTATTCATTGTTGATCTTAGTGCTTGAGCTGTTGGTGTTCTGTTTAGGAAGTTGTCTCCTATGTCAATGAGTTCAAGGCTTTTCCCCACTTTCTCTTCTATTAGATTTAGTGTGTCAGGCTTTATGTTAAGGTCTTTGATCCACTTGGACTTAAGTTTTGTGCAAAGTGATAAATGTGGGTCTATTTGCATTCTTTTACATGTTAACATGCAGTTAGACCAGCACTCTTTGTTGAAGATACTATCTCTTTTCCACTGTATGGTTTTGGCTTCTTTGTCAAAAATCAAGTGTCCATAGGTGTGTGGGCTTATTTCTGTGTCTTCAGTTCTATTCCATTGATCATCCTATCTGTTTTTATGCCAAGATCATGTGGTTTGTATTATTCTTACCACCTTCCCCTATGCAAGTGCAGCTGGCACCTCCAAGGAGGTCTCTCCCTGCTCTTCCTAGGCCTATGATGTCCTGAAACATTACTTGCGCTGGCTACAAATTAAGCAGATGCTAAATGACTGTTTAATTGGTACCAAATTGCATGTGTCTTGAGGTTGGAATGTGACTGTCCAAGGAAGTAAGTCAGAGGGAAAGTTGCCCATTGGTCCACAGGGTGCGAGGAACCTGTCCATCCCAGTGTGCTGAGCCTTAAGGATCCGAATGCCTCTGCAAGCTCAAATCTGAGCATTTTTTCCAGAGGGAAGCTATGTTGAGTTCATTCTTCTCATAAACCATAAACTTCCAAGCATATGGTTCCCAAATCAGTGACGGTGTGCCTGTTCTACAGAAGTGCCTGGGCAAGAAATGCTTCCTCAGGCACAGCTCCAAAAATGAGAGAGATCCTCAGAGAACTCCAAAGTCTGGAGGACTGCTAGAGAAATATGTAATCGAAGTACAGCATGCCGGCTGTGCTAGACCACAGGCCACTCCTCTTAGTAAAACCTGATTTAAAATAGCAAGCCACTTAGCACGAGGATTGGAGTCACTAGTTCATGAGTGTCCTGAGGCCTTAGTTCATGGTTTCTTTTTGTGAATATGGTACTGTTTGATTTTATTTTTCTGTGGCTTATTAGCAGACCTGGGTATTTCTTCAATAACAGTTCTTAGGAATCATCATGTGAGGGATCCAAAGGAATAAAGGGCACTGATTCAGCCTTACTATACCTGAGATGGCTTTTCTGGGCTCCTTTCTCCTCTCTGATGGCACAGGGCAGGTGAGTGGCATACCTGAGAAGATTGGGTCCTCTCTGAAGTGTGGCCAGGCTTCTAGCTTATCTTGTTTACTGCTAGAGTCAAGAGAAAGCCGCTTCTTATGAAATTAGGAGCTGCTCATCTGGCTCCTGCCCACTCATGGGTCCCTTCTGGGGTTCCCTTCCCACAGGGCCTGATTCTGTTTCCTCAACCAGCTCTGCAAAGGATGGCCACAGAGGAGATGAGATCCTCACCACTCTGCTTGCCAAGAGAACAAAATTCACACCAGAAGCCCCATGACTGTTCTTACATCCCCCATGATACCTGTTCACGGACCATGTTAGGGCAGCAGCTTCTAGACTGGGCACTCTGACCACAGCACTCACCAGGCACCCATTGGTAGAAGGTCCTACAGGAGACAGTAAATAGGGACATCCCTCATCTCTTGGCTTATGACTGTTGGAGATGAAATGTTGGGTACAACAAACGTGATACTGAGATGACAGGAAACTGCTCAGTCCTCTGGCAGGCAGAGTCTCTTGTGGCCAGCTTATCAACGGAGGGGGTCATGGAAGGACAGAGAAAGACATGAAAGAGGGTCATGGAATGCAGGAGTGTGGGCAAGGCATTCTGTTGTGCCTGAGACCAGGCAGGTTAGTCATTAAGGCAGGAATCATCTGTCCACTTCAGGCTGGTGCAGTGGAGATTTCTGATTCTGACCACTGTGCTCTAGGAGGATGCTTACAAGCTGTACACAAGGCAGAACTATCTGTGGGGCTCTGATGGAAAGGCAGCCTCTTCAGTGACCAGAAGAGAAGATTGACATTCCCTTTCTCCTTATCTGCCAGATGCTTCCCTCTGCCTTGTTTAACCCCTTTCTGCATTGCTCATTTTAAACATTTCTTTCTCTCTCATTGTTTGAACTCATAGCCAAAGGGATTTTGGGCTTAATGAAGTATGTGTTGGTGGGCAATGGATCCATAGAGTTGCATGGAGTCCTGACACACACACATACACCTCTCTATTTTGTCATGAGTATTCTCATAAATGGGGCCCATTTGGCCTTGGATCCTAATTCAGAAGGTAAGGTGCACTTTCCCAATGAAGGCTCACACGTACAATCTGCAAAGAAAGCACATGTTAGGAGCAATCAGGAAGACCTGGCACCCAGACCCACCACAGAGAAGGGGCTGCGGAGTGTAGACTGAGGTGCTAAGATGTGAGGATGTGTCTGACTCTAGGGCCTTAAGATAGTGTTGAGGTCTGGTCAGCTTGAAGACTCTACAGCGACATATCCTTCAGAGCCTGTTAAGGTCAAACCAAGTGAGTGTGCCTGGGTAGGAAATACACATGAGGAGAGTTCCAGTGTCATTAGCAGCTGTCAGCTCTCTCAGTAAGAAGCTGAGCGGACAAGAGTCAAGAGGCCACTCAGCTGGGGGTTAAAAAGTAACCGCAGGAATACAGAGATGACAAAAATCAAGGAGGGCACTAGGAGATGGAAGCAGGCAAAGAGAGTGTGGGTGTGCATCCTACCAGAAACCAGACACACCCACATGGCTGGACCTTCCTCCAGGACAGAGGAGCCTCCCAGCCAGTATAAGAAAATCCTTGGTCCATATTCATCCAAGCTGTCACCTCTAGGAGTGAAGTACCTGGAGGTCACCTTTCCCAGGTGACCTCAGCAGCTACAGAGCAAAGCTCCTGGGTAAAGGCAGGAGACAACGTGCCCCAATACTGGGTAGTGCAGCCTTTTAGGAAGAGGGGGCCAATCCCTCAACAGATCTACATTGGCAGGTTAAGGGGCATGGCAAGGCAAGGACACAGAGAGCTTGCTTCCTAGCCATTCAGAGAGAGAGAGACAGACAGACAGAGAGAGAGACAGAGAGAGAGAGACAGAGAGAGACAGAGAGAGAGACAGAGACAGAGAGAGAGAGAGAGAAAGACAGACAGAGAGAGAGACAGAGAGAGAGAGAGACAGAGAGACAGAGAGAGAGAGACAGAGAGAGAGAGAGAAAGACAGAGAGAGAGAGACAGAGAGAGAGAGAGACAGACAGAGAGAGAGACAGAGAGACAGAGAGAGAGAGACAGAGAGAGAGAGAAAGACAGAGAGA
>CAJQZJ010001511.1:23620124-23668596 GCA_907164525.1 Lophiomys imhausi
AGAGAGAGAGACAGAGAGACAGAGAGAGAGAGACAGAGAGAGAGACAGAGAGAGAGAGAGAGAGAGAGAGAGAGAGAGAGAGAGAGCTTGCATGTCAGACCAGGGAGGACTGGAGGTGAAAGTAGCTTGCAAAAGGAATGAGACCTGCTGGGGAAGTGGTGGCACTCCAACCCTGGGGGGCGGTAGGGGGACACAGAGGACACTCCCTTGTGCTGTGATAGTTCTTTGGCAGCTGAGAGGCTCAGGTCAGGCTCCCTGATGATCTCTCTAGCACTGGAACACTTTCTTCCTCTGCTCTGGGCTCTCCTCTCTTCAGCCCTGGGCAGTAGCTTCACTAGATTCTGTCCTAAGCCCCTGTACACAAAGGGGTTGTCACTGAGAAATGGCACCTTAGGAGTCCCTTAAGCAACCTTAAGACCTGGGAACAGCAAAGCTTGGAATGGGACCAAAAAGCTTATTTTGTCTAACAGCAGAATATTCCAAACCAGTGAAGACTTGCTGAACTCTGTCTCTCGTGGAAACGGTATCTGCCCATATGTGAAGGACTCCAGTGTTGGGGGGTTGGACAATTGGTACTGAAGATGCCAAGGGAGCTCAGGGTAGCCAGGCAAGGTGTGGGGACTAGGAGCCAATAAGAGCCTGGCATTGCCCCAGGAGAAAAGAGGCCACAGGAAAGGAGTCTCCTTGGGGCTTGAGGTAGAAGTATGAGAAAGGCAGAGGGGTAGGGTGCACAGTGCCCCCTACCAGGGGGACCATGTGGGGTGCACAGTGCCCCCTACCAGGGGAACCATGTGGCTCTTCCTCAGTGTAGGTCTAGGAGTGACTTTGCCTGTTCACAATGAGAGCCTTATAACAGTATTCTTCCTTCCCTCCCTCTCCCCCTCGCTCCCCCCACTTCCTTCCTTCTTTTCTTCCTTCCAAATAACCCTACTTTTACTCTGATTCCCCAAGTGTTCAGTTTCTGCTTAGGAAAATTACTGGCAATCAAGAGGAAAAGTGTGGTAGGTTGTTTATACAAACACAAAAGAACCCACTGCAGAGGGAGATATGAACCAGCAGTCTTTTATTTTATTTTATTTTATTTATTTTTTGAGGCAGTATTACATAGCCCAGGCTCACCGTGAACTCTGCTCCTCCTACCTCTGCCTTCCAAATGTGTTGCATTTCAGGTGTTCAATGACTGATTTATGTGGCTCTAGAGACTGACACCAGGGCTTCGTGCATATTTAGTGCCTTAATTTACCCTTTACTTATTGCTATGGCAAAACACTCTAACAAAAAGCAGCTTAGGGAGAGAGGGCTTGTTAAGCTTCTACTTCAACATCACAGTCTGTCGTGAGGGGACGCCAGGGCAGAAACTCAAGTAGGAACCTGGGTGCAGTAGTGGAAGCAGAAGCCATGGAGGGACACTGCTTATGGCTTGCTCCTTTTCTTGTTCAGATTGCTTTCTTATTCAACCCAGGACCCAGGGTTGAATAGCACCACACAGTGAGCTGGACCCTCCCACATCAATCCTAAATCAAGGAAATGACCTGCAGGCATTTCTATAGGTCAGCCTGATGGAAGCATTTTAGGTTTCTCTTCCCAGAAAACTCTAGCTTGTGTCAAGTTGCCAAAAAAAAAAAAACTCAAAAAAAACAAAAACAAAAAAACCAAAAACCACAAAACACAAAAAAACAAACAAACAAAAACACCCAGGATACTATGCAAGCAAGCATTCTACAAACTACATCCCCAGCCCACAAGATTTGTTTTAGCATATGAAATATTACAACCTCAAAATTAAGTGTCTAGATGTAAGGTTGTATGTGTCTATGATACAGTTATTTAATTACTATAATTGCATTAGCAAGTAAAGGTGAGTGTCTTAAAATCCAGGACACCAACGTGGTGTTGGAAGAATACAATGTGACTGTGACCTCTCACAGCAGATCAATTAGAAAAGTTTATACATAGCGTGTGTGTAGGGGGACAGTCACACCAAATTTAAGGGAAAAGAAATCTGCTGAGGCTAGCCAGAAGTCTGTTATTTTTGTTTATTTGTTTTGTTTTTTTAAATATAGTTAAAGCTTGCTGTCATTTTCCTTTTTTCTCAAGGACAGTGAAGCAGAATAAAGTTACATAAACAAGCACCCACAGGATATACTTGTATAGGCCCCTGAAATATACTGAAGCCACAAATCAGATGTCCTGGAGCCAAGTGATGTAATCCAGTGGGAGCATCCTGGGTGGGAAAGTCCAGTGCCCTGTACTGAAACAGAAAGGTTTTAAGTAGGAGAAAATAAAATAGAGTTCTGTAAGTAAATCAACTGAGCTGGAAATTATTCTTACTTTGCAGATTTCTATGTTATTCTGACTCCACCCAGACCCTTGTGAGCTAACTGACTCCCTTCCCGTTGTGACTCTGAGAAGCAGAGAAGCTGCCCACTGCTTCTGGAGCTGCTGCTTTGGCCCTGAGATCTCGCTCCACCAATGGCTCCTGTCTCCCTCACCTTTGCCTTCCTGGGTCTCCAGTTGATTCCCAGTTAAGCAGAGCTGAACTGTACTGGGGAAGACACTGTCTCCAACAGTATCCTAGGCTAGTATCTTCCTTCTGGGTTCATTCCCTCACTCTGGACAAGTTGGACCCCTGACTCCTCACAAGTTTCCCTCCCACAGAGGAGCAGACTCTATCTCAGGTGCACAGGGACCCTCAGCATTGTCTTAAATGTGAAACCCCAGGTAGGGACTAGCACACAGCCACCTGAACCCTGGGGCACTGGAGCTTCAGTATGCTCCTGCTCTCTGAGATCTGTGTTGGTGGAGAGGGAAGAGGGGGAAGGGGTGTGATATACCAGGATGACTGTGAGGGTTCTCAGAGCAGCTGCTTCCGCACCCGCCCCCAACCATGGCCCTGCCCTTTGGCTTAATTAAGCAGCAGCAGAATGGAAGCCTGAATACCTTTTGTGTCCTAGGCCCTTCTTCTCCCAGCCTCAAACCACTCCTGTGCTCTTCTGCTCTGAGCCTTTGTTCTGAACCCCCCACTCCCACCCCAGGGAGGCCCTGCTTCTCCTCAGTGCCCACCATTTCCATCTGTCAGCCCTGTGTGCTCAGACCCCAACCTGGCCCAGGGGACCAACCCCATCTGAACACCAGGCTGAGTCCTGTGCCTTTCTCTCCCATTCACACCCCTTCCCATTTGCAGTCATGCACGCGTGTGGTTGCTACACTTCCTGTCCGACCTGCCCTCCCTCCAGCACTGACTGGGCTGAGGCCAGTCTGGGTTTCCCTGAGGGTCACATCTGCACAGTGCGCAGCACCTGGCAGGGGGCCTGTAGGTGATCAGTGGAAACCAGTCAATGCGCTGAGCTAAGATATTGATGTGTGAGGGACCGCTGTGCTTCGAGGCCACTTCCAACTCCTGAAAACCACCGTGCGTGATTCCTGGAGACTGAAAGAGTGCGTGAGAAGTGTTCTACAGATGCTGCCAGTAAAGACGATAGTGGTGACAAATGATAGCCCATTGCCTTTCACTAAGAAGAATGCTAGGAAGGTGGGGAAAAGTTCTCGCTGAAAGCTCCTGTTCCTAGCCTCACTCCATGTCAGGCCCAGGCCGCCCCAAAAGACAAATGACTGATTTCCCACTGACTCAGCTATTTCAAATTGTCTGAGTATGAAATTGAGCCACAAATGTCCATATAGGCTGCCAAGGCTGGCTTTGCTGGCTGAGACCCTGGTGAGCTTGGAATTCACTGCTGCCCCCACACCCCATCTAGGGAGCCCTTGAAACTTCCCTGTGTCAGGAACCCTCAGATAGGGAGGCAGGGGTTTTATTTTCTTGTCCTGTAAGCTGCAGCTGAGAGGTGCTTCTATGTTGCCTGCTGGAAGAGTCCGGGCTTGACACATTCAGTGCACCCTGCTCTGTATCTGAAGTTTCCAGTTTCAGGTGAAAAATTGTAAGATCATCTAGAAACCAGTCTAGGCCCGTGGGTTATGTAAGAGTGAACATGTTGGTTAAGTTGTTCTTGCCTCATCTTTTGTTTTGACAACTCTTCCCTGGTTTCAATGTGCTCTTCCTCACAAACAGCATAGATGAAATCTTGAAAGAGAAGGGCTGTTTCAGTGAGAGCCTACTGTGGTTGAGTTTGGGGGCATGTCAGTCAGTAAATTTTGGCAGCTGCTGAGCGTAAGGAGTGATTTAGTTTCAAGTCCTCACCAATGCCTGCAAGTCAGAAGTGTCTTTGGTACTTTGAAGTGGGGCAGGAGATCACATTCCCAGCTCTCCTCCAGGGCCACTGAGAACCAGGTGATCTCTCACATATACCACAGGAAGCTTGGGCTGCTGCTGGCCAGATGTGACTTCTATCCCAAGTGGTGGCTCTGTCAAGGACTCACACCACTCCTTGGTGTAGGGTGTCCTGGACCCCCAAAGTATGCTGGTATACTGCCTGGGTGCCACAAGCAAGTATCTTTTGAAACCCCCATTGTGGCCCCTTAACCCTGGGGACAGAAGACAGGTAAGAATGACCCTAACCTTGGCTTGGGAGATGGGATGGATTGAAATGTCAT
This sequence comes from Lophiomys imhausi, assembly GCA_907164525.1. Classification (NCBI taxonomy): domain Eukaryota; kingdom Metazoa; phylum Chordata; class Mammalia; order Rodentia; family Muridae; genus Lophiomys; species Lophiomys imhausi. Next base: position 23,624,673 of record CAJQZJ010001511.1, read on the forward strand.
AGACATGGTTGAACTCTGGCTGGCTGTGATGTGTGCTCAGAGAAGCATGAGGGTTTCTGGGTTGCCTGCAGGAGGGGTGTTGTCTTTCTGTTACTAGCGTCAGATGGCTGCCAAGACAGTCCCAGATTGAGAGGAGTGGTGAAAGTTATCATTCTTTTATGTCAGTTAAATTTTGTCTGTCTTTAGGTTTTATTTTGAGAAAACATCTTGCAAAATGGGGACCGTTACTCAGTACTGCTGAAAAAGCATCGCTGCGCGGTTTTGCTTAGTCACAAGACTGTGAGGCCTAGCACCTCAGATCCACAGTGGTGGTCATGCTGCTTCAGGCCTTAAAGCACAGAGAATCACCAGGAGGCCACGTGCCTGGCAGACGGCAGCCCACAGCTGCTGGTTTCAGAGCCCAGCTCAGGAGTGGCTCCAAGGAAGGCGGTCCTCCCGGTGTGTTGGTGTGCCAGCGTGTGCCTAAGAGGAAGTATAAAAGTCCATGTGTATTTTGGGTATCTTATAAAGCTAAGAACCACAGGAAGACCTCATTGGAGGTGCTGGAACCATGTCACCTGGAAGGTGATGGCCAGGTGGCTAGCAAGCATCATTTAGAGTAAGACTGGGTCTGTTGTAAGTGGGGAATAAGTGTCACTCTGGCTGAGTCAAGGACAGGTGTGTAAAGGGCCTGCTGTTCTTTGACCTTGGGTGAGGAAGGCAATGGAGGCTTGCTCTGTCCACAGTGATCCTCAGAGAGACTCTTGGGGATGATGTTTGTGTAAACTAGCCAACTCACTTAGGACTGAAAGTTCTCCTCCATAACCTTTAGTTCAGGATGACATAAAAGCCACTGAAATAAAGCTAAGCTACAAACGAGGAGACATAATTACATAAGTAACCTTCTTCGGGAGTTCTTTCTCATCATGAAAGACAACACCTCCCGACCTGTCCATGCAGGCTTTATGAATGTCACATTGACTGTAGAAAGCTATGAATTTTAAACCTGCCTTCTACTGGTTATTCTTATTAGAAAAGTATATATGTTGAAATTGATAAGCAAAATAAAGAATAAAGTGATACCCACCTACAACTGGTCCAAGGGTGGTAGTTCCCTACCTGGTTCCAGCCTGGCTTCTCCTTCCTTAGGCAGGACACCCTCATCCCATGGGGCTGGGGGAACACAGGGCTCTTCTCTACCATTTGGGCCTGGCAGGTGCCTGGGGACACTTTGTGCTCACTGCCCTCATCATGGCTCAGGAGACCAGCCACTCCCCAGGGCCACTGGGTTCAGGGCGGCCTCCTAGGGTTGTCTCCAACCTGCAGAGTAATTGGCCTTTCTCCCGCCCAGCCCAGCACATCGTAATGAATCATTTTCCCTCTGTGCCTTTGTGTGTTTCTGTCCTGTTACTACTAATTATGCTCCACCAATAACCCTAAAAATCCCAGGCGTCCTTTGTGTGCACACTCCGTCAGGCACAGCAGCTTTGTGCCGATTGTTCCTGGAAAGGTGCGGGAGCGTTCACCAGCCTTTGTAGTCCTGGTCTTTTGCTGGAATTTGAGAGTGACAGGTCTTTTCTCTGGGAGTGATTCCCGCTCTGTAATTTTCCCCATCAGACGTGAAGCTGAGAAATGAGGCATTTGCTTATTGTGTGTATGGATGAATTTCTGCCCCCAGAATCCTATTCAACTTATTTTGCAAATTGTGCTATAAAGAAGTATAAAATACTTGGAGGACCCTGCAGAAGCCTCCCAGGGCCTGAGCTCAGCACGGAGCAGAAGCAAACGGCCGCACAGCAAGAGACAATGATAGTTTCACAAGGCATGTGTGCATCTCTGTAAGCTAAGTCTGTCCTCAGGTCCCCAGAACCTGTTCTCAGTGGCATCAGCTTCCCAGTCCAGAGCTGATGTAGGCTGTGGGATTCTGCAACATGTTGTTTTAGAGAGATAGCCTCAAGGGCTCAGAGCCTATGCATAGGACACATGGGGTACTATTGGCAGTGCTTGGGGCCCAGTGCCCTGGGCTTGCCTACACTGGCCTCTCCAGTGGGCTCTCAATAGAATAGACACAGTGCTATACCCCAATGGCCAGTGGTTCACATTTGTTTAAGGGAGAGATTGACTGCAGGCTGCAGACCCTCTGAGTCTTACCTTTCTTAGCAAGTCACATCCCATGTGGACATCTTAAAATAGCGTGGCTCACACTGCTTATGGTTTAGCGATAGAGCATTAAAAGCTAGGTGGCGTACCAGCGGTGGCAGGATCTGAGCCATAGCCCCATATTGTCACCTGCAGCAGCTCCAGGAATTCCGTTAATCTTTTAGGAACCTTGACTCTTGTAAAACAAGATACTTAGCTTTTCTGCAGAAATAATTCCAAGGTGAGCTGCATGAAGCAGAAATAGAGCGTTTTTTTTTCTAAATAGAGCTTTTTAGAAATATTATTTTTAGTGTGTATGAGTGTTTGCCGGCACTTATGTACGAAGACCACTTGCAAGCCTGGTGGCCTCAGAGGCCAGAAGATGGTTTTAGATCCTTTAGAACAGGAGTTAAAGAAGGTGACGAACCTCCTTGTGGATGCTGGGAATCAAACCTAGGGCTTCTGCAAGAGTCACAGGACCTGTTAACCACTGAGCCATCTCTGTGGCCCCTTATGTTAAAAATCATTTTTAACATACATTTTCAACATGAGGTTTAAGGAAAGGCGTTCAGGAAAACAGGGAGGCACATCAGAGACATGAGCATGGTCTTCTCAAAGGACAGTGGCAGTTAAGTGCCTACGGCAGCCATGTACAGTCTCTGGCCTCTGGAGTTCCATCTCCGAGGGTTGATAAGGGATCTAAATGAGATTACAGGGTGGCTGTTGTGCTTTGGGTCGGAAGCTCTGAAACGGTAAAATGCTAGGTCACAGGGTTATAGAGAAATTAAGATTTTTTTCTTTTACTTTAAACAGCTTTTTTTTTTTTTTGAGCTTTCTAGAAAATTATCTGGGGAAAGAGTAAAGCCACACTTGAGAGTCATACAGACTTTGGCCTTATGCACACATGGTTGCTATCTTAACATAGCCAGCTCTGTGGAAGAGGAGTATTATCTCTGACAGCAGCCTTCATGTTGGAATCCTTGACTTATTAACTGGAGAGAGGCTTCAACCAGACTTCAGGGTTAAGACCTCCTCTCCCTATGTACCTGGAACCTTCTCCATCTTTCTACGCTGACTGGAGGATTATGGGAAAATTTTCCTTTCTTCTTAAAATACTAGCCGTTATGGCTCTGTGTGGAAATGGGGGCAGGCACTGTCCTTGGTAAATAGAGGGTAGATGTCGAAATGGCTGTAATGTGGTGCTGCTGCCTTGGTCCATGGGGACAACCCTGTGGGTCTTTGGCCTCATGGGAGTGCAGCGTCCTGGAATAAGGGCCTCCAGACACTCACTTCCTTCTGCTGGTAGTGCTGCCTTCCCTATGCACACTGGGCTCTGATATTTCTGTTGGAGAAGAACTGCCCCTGACTGGATGTTTAGCAGGCGCCGAGCTGTGCTCTGGTGCCCCACAGTAGCTTAGATTCATCCCAGCACCCAGCCAGAGGAGTCCTGCTATCATCCCACTTCACAGATCACAAAACCGAGCCACAGAGATTTAGGGAATGAGTCAGTTGTCACTCAGAGCTGGGAGCTACACCTGGGCGGTTCGGCTCCAGTGCCTCATCCTAGGCCAGTCACACCATACTTCCTGTACAGATCTTAGCTCTGCCTGGGCCTGTCTCTTCCCAGTGACAGAGTCCGCGTCCTCTGTGGGGTCCTTTTTCATCTCACTGAAGTCTCTGAGATCCCATCATCACTGACAGCTGACTGCAAAGTCTCGCCCTTATTCCATGGCCGTCAGTGTACCTACCCTTCTCGTTAGGAGCTGGATATATCTTACACTGATTTCCGTGACGGTTTCCTCAACACCCAAGAGGCCACACATACCTGGAGCCCATGTGCTCCAGACGTGGATCCCACAGCAGAGACACAGGGCCGGCTCCAGAGAGACTCAGACCTCACTCCAGAAAGACACAGAGCCCTTCCCAGAGGTATACATCCTGAAAATGCCATATGACACCGTGTTCCCATTTTTTTCCCTGGGAATATATTTTAGTTTACATACATTTTTATTCTTCTTGTTGAAGAACCAGGATTTGGATGAAGTATAAATGACAGGCACACTCCTCTTGTTGAGCTCTGGGCAGGCATGCTGCAAGCTGTCTGCTCCTATTCTCAGAGTGAGTGGAACATCTGAAAGGAATCCTGCTTTTGACCCGACAGCAGCACCTGAGACTGAGAGTGTCCTGGTCAAAGGGACTTCTCTCACTCCTGAGTGTCCAGCCACCTGTTGGCTGCTGAGTCATGAGCTGCTAGGAAGATGAGGAAGATGGCTATGTCCTCAGTGAACTCCAGGCTGCACTGACAACCCTGGGCCATTTTCACTGACGTGATGTCCCAGCTCACAGATGGCACCTTTGGTAATTACTAGACTTCACCCAGAATTTGCATATATTAGGGAGTCTTTTTCTGTTAAATTAAGGTGGGTAGATACCAGTCCATCCAAGAGAAGACACACACTTCTTCTCTGTATTTCTGTACGCACAGCAGGGCTGGTGACCCCAGGTGAAATTTGGGAGCTGCTACAGACTTGCACGGTATGGTTTTTCTGGCTTCACGCCTTCCGTAACTAATGCTTTGGACAAGCCTGTGTACCTGCACTCTCCTTTAGGACATTTGTAGCATTAACTTGGGAATCTCGATTCAGGGGATAGTTTGCTGCCAAGGTTATCGATGAGAAGAATTTCCAAACACAGTTGGGAATTCTCCAGGCTTCCTTCAAGCACATTCATGCAGCTCAGCTCGCAACACCAATTACCTTCTGCTAGGAAAACTGTCTCCTCATTCACAGCTCTGTCTGGACCCCTTCTCAGGGCATCACCTGCAGGGCATGCGTGCTACCCACCTCCAGCGTACATGGCACAGCTCCCCCACCACTACGTGATGAATGTAGGTGATACAAGGGAGCACACTAGTCACTCGGAGTGCCTGCAGGATGGCTATGAAGGCTGCTACTTCAAATCCCCATATTGTAAATGTTTGTGCTCACTCAGGCTTTCCTCATTACCTGCAGGCAAGGAAGCCCTGCCGTTGTTTGTCACTGTGAATGCACATCCTCTCATGCATGGACCATGCAGCACACAGAGGCAGCATACGTGACAGCTTTCCAGTTCTGGGAGGCAACACAGACGTACTCATACCTCAACTAGACCAGAAGCTTAGGTCTGCGTGGAGCAGGCAGGGCTGGGCCATTTTCACAGACTATAGACTTAGAATAGGATTTTCTGAGATGACTTGGTAGGCAAAATTCTTGCCAAATAAGCATGAGAACCTGAGTTTGGACCTTGAGCAACTATGAAAAGCCAGATATGGTGGCACCTGGGGGGACTGTCACCAGGAGGCAGGGACAGAGGATACCTGGGGCACAATGATGGTCCATCTACTTTTCCCAAATCAGCAAGCTCTAATTTTAGTGGGAGACCCTATCTCAAAAAACAAGGCAGAGTCAGTACCGATGATTTTTAATCCTGGGAGCAACTAGGAAACAGAGGCCGGTGAAGCTTTGTGAGTTCCATATCAGCCAGGGATACCTAGAAAGAACCTATGTTAAAAAAGAGAGAGAGCAATGGGGGAAGAGACTGACATTGAGGCACATGTGCACACACACGTACACACACGTACACACATGCACACACACATGTGTGAGTACACACATACACACACACTCAAGTACACACATATGTGCACACACACAAGCCTGAGTAGCAGGCCACATTGTTGCCACTGAGACAAAAAGCACAAGTTTTTTGTCCTCAGAAAAGTTTTAAGCTTTGAAGTATAGTACAGAGGAAAGGCAAACTATAGCTGTTAAAATTGTGCTGTTAATTTATAAACTGTGGCTAACCTGAAGGCCAAAGCATTAGGCTGACTCCCATCTTCCTCCTGCTGGTGTCAAGACATCCAGGCATCACTGTCCTCAGTGGTCCACAGAGGGAGGCAGAGCAGGGTGTAGTTCGATACAGGCTGCACTGAGGACCACCTGGTACACACACACACACACACACACACACACACACACACACACACGCGCGCACACGTGCACACACGTACACACACGCACATGTACGTACACATACACACACACGCACACACACACACACACACACACACACACACACACACCATATCACATCAGGAAGTTGGGGGGAGAGTTGGCAATGGAGAGGGGAAACATCTGAAATAAAACAACGGAGAGATATTTGTTTCTATTCCATGGAGGGAAGTATTGGAAGTATTGCTGCTTCATAGTCCCAGGCCCACACAGGATGCCCTTAGCCCAGGCTTCATCCTGGATGTTCTCATTCCATCATTGATATGGCTTTCATCTCCATGTGCCCAATCCTAACAACACTTCAGTCTCATAGGCTGGCTGCTACAGGTTCCCAGCGTGGTGGCACATGCCTTTAAATCCTAGCACTTAGGATGCAGAGGGAGGCGGATCTCTGTGAGTTCAAGGCCAGCCTGGTCTACAAAGCTACAAAGCAAGTCCAGGACAGCCAGGGCTTGGTACACAGAGAAACCGTACCTCAAAATAAATAAATAAATAAAATAAAAGAGAAAATTCTGGGAAGATGAGGCAAGAGGGAAGACCACTGTGGCCGGGGTGCAGTAGATCTAGTCTTCCTTGTCCTAGACCAGGCTGTAGTGCCAGGTGTGGGCAGGATGTAACCAAGAGAATGATCATGGTGTGACACATCCTGCAAAGATGTCTAAGGTGACATTAGGGACCATGAAGTCACTGCTTGGGCCAGGGAAAGCTTTAGACGCAATGACCTCCCCTAGCTGGGTAGATACTTTCCCAAGGGCACTGTCAGTCCCTGGAGGCATTTCCCTTCTGAACCTGCTAAGCAAGACAGGCCGTATGGTAAACACCATGGAGGTAGAGGAGCTGGATGGCTTATTCCTAGAAGTATGTGTGCCAAGAAGAGGCACGTAGATCACAGCAGCATAAGTGAAGGGTCAAAAATGTGTGTGTGAGCAGTGACCGTCAGGGAGTGACAGAGAGTCATGTCCCTTCTCCTCTGTTGCTGTCATTCCGTGCCACCTCGTGCCACCTCAGCATGGAGACCGCGGGTTCAGAACTCAGCCTGAGACTTCACTTAGTGTCTCCTCCCAGGAGCTGCTCAGTGGTGGGCCTCTCCTGGTAGTCTGGACCATGCGGCCTGTGAGGGCTCAGTGTGTGTTCTTAGCAGTACTTCTTTACATCTGTGCCCAGCTCTGAGTGTACTGTGAGCTCAGGGAGATCCAATCTGGGGTCCCCTTCCAAATGACAAGCAAGCAGACAATGGCAGTGAGCACCTGACTGTGCCCCATGAGTCCTCAGTATTCTATATTTTTTGTTTGTTTTGAGACAGGGTCCTGCTGTGGCTGGCTATGTAAGGCCTGGGTGGCATTCTGCCTCAGCCTCCCCAGGGCTGGGATTAGAAGAAGCGTGCTAAGCGTGCTGCCATACAGGGGCTATTTAACCCTCCACAACTGTGAAGTTCATAGTGTTGTCACATTTCACAAAAGAGGAAACTGAGGCACAGAGTGGCTAGGCAACATGTTCATATAGGCAGTGCTGAGGCCAGCAGTCCGAAGTCAAGCACTCTAACTCCCGGCACCATGCTTTAGTGGATAAATGGTTGTGTATCCTGGATGTCAAGGGGAGACACAGTCTGCAGCCCTCTGTTCCATTCCAGATCTTGCCCATCTGTCATGCTGCATCTCAGATGTCTTCAGGCCAGCTCTGTGCAAACCTGTGGAGACCAGCAGCTACCCTTCTCTGGCTCACCCACAGGCTCGTGGAAACAATGTGAGTATAGGAAAGCCCTACTGGATGCCTCAACAACCACCTTCCTACACACCAGTGGAGGCCAGAGGCTCCTTGGATCCTCAGGGCATGGCCCCTATGTATCTTCCAATTCACCTCCAAGGTTTCACACACCATCATCTTCAGCCCACCGCCTACTTACCACCTACCTCCTCTCATTCATCCCTTCCTGGAAGTTCAGTGTTTTCACTTCTGATCCTCCTGCCCCCACCTCCCCAGGGCTGAGATAGCAGGTGTACGATGCCATGCGAGGTTTGTGCTACAGGTAGAACACAAGGTCTTCATGCAGGCTAGGGAGGCACTCTACCCACTGAGCTGTACACCCAGCCCTAGAGGTATGTTTTAACGTCGATTCCAACATGTGTGCTCAGTTCCACTGGTTGATGTCAGAGGGCTGTCTCTGTGGGACACACCATACTAAACATTTATATAAGAAAAAAAGCACAAACATTTTTATTAATTAATTAATTAATTTGTCTATTTACATCCCAATTGCTGCCCCTCCCTCTTCTCCTCCCACTTCCACTCCTTTGTGCTTGCTTCCCCCATCCCTCCCTAGCTTGATAATCCAACCTGCCCCGAATTATCAACTTGCATCAGGACTAAGTACTTCCTCTTCCAATGAGGCCAGACAAGGCAGAGCTGGTAGGGACAAGGGATCCAAAGGCAGGCAACAGAGTCCAAGTCAGAGACAGCCCCACTCCAATTGTTAGGGACCCCTTGAAGACCAAGAAACCCATCAGCTTCATATGTGTAGGGGGCCTAGGTCCAGTCCATGCAAGTTCTTTGGTTTGTAGTTCAGTCTCTGTGAGCCTCCATGGACCTACATTAGTTTCTTCTGTAGGTCTTCTTGTGATGTCCTTGACCCCTTCAGCTTCCTCAATCCTTCTCCCTTCCAGAAGACTCCCTGAGTTCCGCCTAATGTTTGCCTGTGGGTTTCTGCATCTGTTTCCATCATCTACTGAATAAAGCTTCTCAGAGGACAGTTACGATAGGCTCCTGTCTACAAGCATAGCAGAGTATCATTAATAGTGTTGGGGGTTGACTCTCCCATGGAATGGGTCTTAGGAAACTGGCTGGAAGACCGGATGGAGAGGGGAACAGGGGAGGGGATCAGGTATGGTGAGAGTGGAGGTGAGGGGTGAGAGGGCTGGGAGAGAGAAGGGGAATCAGTGGGGACGGGGCATCTCTTTGACAAGCTGGAGACCTAGGACAGGGGAGGCCCCTGAGAGGATATGCGGGTGACCCTAGAGACTGAAGTGTCCACCTCCTGTAGCCAGGCAGAGTTTCCAGTGGAGGGAGGGAAACCAACCCACCCATAAAACCTTCAACCCAAAATTTACCCTGCCTACAGGATGTGCAGGGATAAAGACGGAGCAGAGAGTGAGGGAATGGCCAACCAATGCGTGAACTTTTAATCTTTTATGACAACTATCATTTCCTGTTTGAAGAGAAGAAGCCAGGGTTGGAGATTTTAACTGGCTGGCCCAAGTTCACATAGCGCTTATGTGTCCCAGCCAAGGTTCCACCTAGGACTGGGCTCCCCTGGGAGATACTCTTTAGGCCTCCCTCTTTGATTCATGGCATGTTTACATGGCCAGTGTGACTTCCTGTGTTCCTCTTCTAGGTCCATCCTGGGGCCACGCTGACTCTCAGCCTGAGCTAAATTTTGTAAGCCATAGGAGGTGATGTGGAGCCTCTTCCTGGTGCCCTTTTCCAGAGTCCAGTGGCATTCATATGTGAGCAGGAACAAGGTGTGCTTGCGCTATCAGCCTGGGAAGCACCCTCCTGGGGAACGTGGGGCTTTGTTGTTGGTTCTGCCTTGTTTTAGAGATTGTCAGAAAGTGAGCTGACAATTAAAAGAAAAGAGCCCTTCGTAATTCTTGCTTTACAATTAATGTCTGTCAGAGATACTGGGCCAAAAGGCTGAAGATAGATGCTCCAATGTTATAGAGAGAAATTGGGGACTGTCCAGGCAGGCGTTGTCTGTCATTTCTTAGTTTTGGAAGCTTCTGGCTCTGCACTTTCTGTATAATCAGATATATTTACCCTTCTCATGTCTCTCACATGGTTGAAGATTACATAGTTGTAGTCTCACAGTTAAATTTTAAGTTGTTTAGGAATTAAAAGGATGTTCTAGGTCTAAGAAGATGTTTTTACATTGGTAATGCAAGTTAGGATGGAAACTGAGTTTGGTATAAAACTTTAAACTCATCGATATGGATAGATAATAGAATATTATTATTAGTTGCCAAATATATATGGACTGGACATTGGGAATGTATGCTATACCATGTAATTTTCATAATTGTTGCCTAATTTTTCTTATAGTTTTGTATTGTATTTATTGTTATAAAAAAGCAATGAAGTGAAAAATAAGTAAAAAAAAATTGTTTTGAAAGAAAAAAAAAAAAAGAGGAACCTAGATAAATGGAGAGAAGACAATGCCAGGGCCCCACTGATCCTGTTGTCTGTCCCTTTCATCCGAGGCCTCCCTATTCACTGCAGGCCTTGTCTTCTGGGGCTTGCCTTATCCTCTTGTCATGTGCAGCATACCTACAAAGACCTTAACCATCTTAGTTGTTTCCAAGTCTCAAGGCTTATGTAGGCCACCAGCCCCAGATGAGGTTCCTTGTTGTAGTTTGGGAGTTGGACTGTCTTCTGGATCTGGGGCATGGGTGTCTACTGTAGAGAGTTGAGAAGGTGGAGGGTGGTCTCTGCATTTCTGGTGACCTCTGTGGGGATGTCTGAAGCCAGGGGTAACAACAGCCTAGGGTGAATGAGATAAAAACATGGTTGTGTTCTGTGACCTTTGTCCACTGTCTTGGGAAGCTAAACAGACCTTTGGTTCACACCGCTGGCAAGAGTGTGACTCTTTTTCCTGCTGTTCTGTGAGGTTCAGCTGTAGTTTCCAATCTCCTCTTGATACCATTTAATTTTGGCGACTCAAGTCACAGTTTCATTTTCTCCAGATGTTCATCTTGTCTTAACTCTTGGAAGTTTCCGAAATGAGTTTTTGTCAGTCAGAAGGTGGGATCTATAGGCCAGAGGTCAAGGTCAGCACCGAGGTGTCATGCTGCCAAGATCCCCCGTCCTCACTTTCGCCAGAGTGGGAGTGTTTTGGGGGAGAAGAAAATGCCAGACTGAGGATATCCCCACCTTGCAGTAGACTCCTTTTCTCCCACATGGGCTGTGCTAATGATAAAGGAACTTCTGACTTGATCTAACTGCTGTATTGTTCTTGACCAGAACAAAACAGAAGACTGCTTTAGCAATCTATGAGTTGATAAGGTTGTGCCTGCTCATGGGTATACACGTGTATGTGTGCATGTAGGTGTGTACTCACACACTTACTCTTCAAGTCAACTTGCTTCAGTGGCTTGTAGACCTCAGAGGGCATAAGGATAGTGCCTCAAAACACACTAATGACTATGCTGAATCCTTATGGGCCCACCAGTGGCCAAGAGTGTGAATTCTTACTAATGTGAGCCTTGACTGAGTGGGCTTGCAGTTCTGTAGGACCACTAAGCAGGTTTCCCTGAACGCCGCTGTTCCCCTGACTCTGCGTCTGGCTGTCTTGCAGGAGCTATGCCGCCAGCGTATGGCCGTTCGGCCCCAGGATCGCCCTGAGGGACCGCATACATCACGCATCAACAGTGTCTCTTCTCAGTTCAGCGATGGGCCAATGCCTAGTCCTTCAGCTCGGGGCAGCACTTCATCCTGGTCTGAGGAGCCTGTCCACTCTAACATGGACATCTCTACTGGCCACATGGTCCTGGTAAGGCTTTCATCCTCTAAGGTGCTTCTGACCTCTGTGAAGGAATGGCAGGCAGTGGCAGGATGTTTCCTTTGGCCGGTTGTGTTCTGCCCGTGTCCCACTGTTAACTGCTTCCTACCTTTGGAAGTTGCTCATATCCTGTCATGAGTTCTGGATATAAACAAAAGGTGTGTTCCTCACCGAACTCTTTCTGCCCAGCTTAGAGCACACAGGCTCCCTTGGAGTTAGGGAGATGGGGATACAGGCCTTTTAGTGCTGGCTGTGTGCACGCCGCTCTGTTGGCTTCTGACTAATAGAAAGTGGTTGTTGCCTCCTCTACCCTGCTCCTGGCACAATAAATGCTGCCTGAGTTCAAAAAACAGCAACAACAAATGTCATTCATGGGCATTGTGAAACTGAAGATGAGGATGCAGGAGGAGGTGTGAGGTCTCTTCAGCCTGTCACCAGAGCTTTCGGGGGGAATGTTTGCTGAACGTGGCCTCTCATCAGGGCCATGACTTTCCCTGGTACATGATCTCTGGAGTGATCGAGGATGGAGTATCTGTGGTATATTGGTATATATATTGATATAATAATATACCTCGTTGGTATGTAATTACTGTCTAGTTTCATTAACAGAGATGTCTATAACTCAGATTTCCTTGAGGCTGTCCCTTGACCACCCTGTGAAAGAGAGATGTGAAAGAGAAACACTCAGCATGTGGCCATGTTGTTTTTCACATGGGGATAGGGCCTCTTCCAGCCTGAGGCAGAGCCCAGTTCCCTGCTTTGGAAGCAACTGCTGTGATCATGGGTCAGGTAAATACTGACTGTACACAGTTAATCTCCCTGTCTCGAGACAACCGTGTAGGTTGTCCTTACACACTTCCCTTGGAGTACCTTCCTTAGCTGATCTATCTAGTCACAGTGTAGTCTGGTGGCCACAGGAAGCTGGAAAACTATTTATTACTAAGAAGTCTCCTGGCAGAGCCAGCAGGCCAGGCCGAAGCAGTGTGGACCAAGAAGATCCCGTGAGGATCCAAGTCAGTGCTTCGGATATCTTGCTAGCCTAGACCCAGATGGGCATACAGAGGCAAAGGTGCCCAGTAACTCACTTCCCAGGTGGCCCATGGCCACAGGAGGACATCACTTCTCTGTGTTGTCCAGAACTTGTTCTTGTCCTACTTACTTCTGTTTTTTTCTTAAAATGGGGGAACTCCAAAGTGCTGTTCTGGGATAGAAGCAGGAAGGGAGGGCTTCTAACACCCGGGAAGATAGCTTATCATCCACTCAGCAGATGTGCCATGCTCCTATTTTATTCTTGACCAATGTGTTAACAGTCCATATGTATGGTGTTCAGTGCTCACAGTCTTTTACTATGGCAAATGTCCTTCCTCCTTATGAACAGCAACGACTGAATTGAGATCTGGCTTCACAAGGACTTTAACAATCATCCCTTTTAGAAGGGCAACTGAAAAGTCCAGACCCACAGTGAGATTTGGTGGCGGGGTCAAGGAGTCAAGTACGTGTGCTTATCCATAGCGGTTCACTTCAGCTTGTGTGATCTGACATCCATTTCATGGCTTTGGATCACAGTTTGGTGATACCTTGTGTCTATGTGGCGTATGAAATACATTTTCAAGAGGAACTGTGTCTGTACATGAGTGGCAGTTCTGTTCACAGCAGGGGTGGGCTCAACCTCCAACTATCCAAGACCTTGCTATCCTAAAGCAAGGCAGCCTAGGCAGAGGTCAGTGGCAACACCAGAGCCCATCCTAGCCATCTCCCTGAACACTGCCACAGCTTTACCCACCTACCCCAAGTAGGTCTAGAAATAAGTCTATTCACCCATTCTCACACTCCGTTTGCCCAGATCCTAAGCCCCAGGAGAGTGAGGCATTTCTAGGGATCATTGCTTCCATAGCAGGAGTAATGTGACTCAGCACCTCCTCCAGGCCTTCCCAGTCAATGAAGCCACAAGGGCTTGGGTTAGACCTGAGACCTCTCTTCTCTCTACACCTGGAGTCCTGATTCCCTTCTCAGGTGGGGTTGTCTCACATAGGGTCTTGCCCCAGAATTCCTCTGTAGATGACCCAAATGGCCCAGAACCCTAGGCACTTTCTTCAGATCTCAGCCACTGAGAACACAGTCTGGGAAACTCCGCTCAAGCTATAGAAGAATGGGTCTGGCCCAGGGTTGAGGCCAAGAGTGTATGTGTCTAGGAACCTAGGGTCAAGTTCATGCCAAGCTCCTATGCTGGCCCTCTCTGCACGGGCTGTGGAAGCCACACGTGTCTCCCCTTTCCAGCTGGTCTTGGCTCATAAAAGCTACAGGGAAGGTAAAGCAGTGATTAGCCACGCTGACCCTCAGTGGGAAAGTGCTTGCTAACTAGTCAGCTGGCAAGACAATTGTGCTAAATCCATGCCAGGATGAATGAGTGGCCATCAGGAAAATCCAGAGTACCGGATATTCAGTTATTTGAACAAAGTTGCCCCGGTAGAACATGGAGGCAAAATGTGCTGTTTGAGCAGAAAGACTGAAGAAAGGAATTGAAAGACTGTGTTTCCAGAGGACCCGAGTTCAATTCCCAGCACTCACATGGCTGCTCACAGCATCTATAAACTCCAGTTTGGGAATCTCATGCCCTCTTCTGGCCCCCATGGGCACTGCATACTTGTGGCACATAGATAAACATACAGGAAAAACACCCACACTTATAAAAATAAATAAATATTTTTAAAAGACTGTAAACAAAAAAAAAAAAGAACAAAAATGGTTTCAACTGCAAGTTGGCAATAGGTGCATCCCATAAAGCTGTCTGGACCTGAAACTGACCACTAGGACACATCTGTAACTGGATATTTCCCCTGTGATGGGTTACTCAGGTAGTCCAGCAAGCATGGCCCCTGTGGGAGAGGCCTCAGGCTTAGGCCCTATTCCCCATGTCTCTTCCCACCAAGGCTGACCTCAGATACCCCCTTATATTCTGTAACTTCTTGTTAGATCATAAAAACAAGGGGTCTTGTTCTTATGGTCTAACTGTCCCCTCACAGATCAGGCGGCAGGGAGACTCACACGGAAGAAGGTTTCCACCTAATAACAGACTGAGATCTTACTGGACTTTGTCACCCCTAGTGGACCAGCCACAGTGATAGGTAATCCATAGCAGAAGAGCCCAGCATGCCAGCCACAGGGAGAGCTTCTGTTACCACTGGCCACGATGTGTCTGCAGGTAGAGCAGGAATCAGAGGAGGGAGGCATAGACAGGCTAGATGCTTATGAAAGTCATCCTCAGGACAGACAGACTGGGCATGTTTTCAGGGCTGTCCCAGGTACAGGCAGCACAGAATTCTGACTAGGGCCCTGACTTGGCCAGGGACATGGATTCTGGGGTGCTACAAGCTTGGATGGAGTCTGCTTCACTTGCTGCTGCCTGCTGATTCTGAGTCTAATCTCACACCACTGCCTCTGTCTTATTGTCTGCAAGCTGGGCTAGAAGCAGTGCCCTCCGCAGTCCCTGTGAGTGTACAGCAGGGTGGGCCTATAAGGCATGCCCTGGATGGGCCTGCAGACACCACCCATCCAGAGTCACAGTAAAGCCACCAGGTGAAGGAGGCAGGTTGCCACCCAAGGCCATGTAACAAAAGCTCAGCCCCTTCTACTGCTAGACTTTGATATTTTTGTTATTATTGTCCTCCTGTTTTATTTTCTTTGAAAGTTCCCTCTAAAATGTTTTATTTTTGATCAACATGTTAATTGCATGTGTGCATGGATTTCAGCATGATACTTCAACATATACACAGTTGACCATCAAATCCATTCTCCCTCATCCGTCCTCCTCTGACCTCTGGTCCCTACTACTCTATATTCAGAGTGAGAGGGCACCAGCCTCAATGCAGAGATAAAGCATGACATTGATACACTGGGAATGGGCAGAACAGGAAGACAGTGCACAGAGTGAAATAAGCCAGACACAGAAAGACGACCATTGCATATTCTCTCTCATGCAGAAGAATGTGACTTTTAAAAACCCAAAGTTTCTTGGGGCTGGTGAGATGTCTCATTGGGTAAAGGAACCTGCCACCAAGTCTGACAACCTGACATCCCTGGCACCCACACAGAGGGTAAGACCAACTTGTGCAGTCAGTCACCGTCTGGACTCCAAGGGGCATTGTACCCA
Source organism: Lophiomys imhausi (assembly GCA_907164525.1). Classification (NCBI taxonomy): domain Eukaryota; kingdom Metazoa; phylum Chordata; class Mammalia; order Rodentia; family Muridae; genus Lophiomys; species Lophiomys imhausi. The sequence continues at coordinate 23,640,538 of CAJQZJ010001511.1, forward strand.
CACATACCATGTGCACTAAATAAGCAACTAAAAATGTTACAACATTTACAAGTTTCCTCTGGGCACGGTGGTGCACACCTTTAATCCCAGCACTCAAGAGGCAGAGGCAGGAGGACCTCTGAGTTTCAGGCATCTACACCAAAAAAAAATCTACATCAGCATGCACATGCATGTTTTTCGATGCACTATTCAGAGCATCCAAGTTACAGAGCCAGTCTATACACATATCAACAGGTGGGTAGTAACGGAATGTGATACAAATGCAGCGTGGAATATTAGTAGGCTGGAAACAGGAGTGAAATTGTGCTGCCTGTAGGAACTGGAGATCATCATGAAAAACAGGTCCCACTCAGAAAGGCAAAGACCACATATTTCTGGCATGCACAACCTACGTTTTAAAAAAAAGACATATGCATGCATGTAGAAGGGGAATTAATTGGGGAGAATAAGGATCCAGTGGGAAGGAAAATAAAAGAGGATAATTTGTGTGAATATCATCAAGAGACTTCTTAAAGAGACTGCACCTAGGTGGCTTTTATTTATTTTTGTACCATATTATACAGTCTAATTATTTTCATATTACTTAATACCTCTACCTCCCTTCCCCCCCAACATTATGCAGGAGAGAAAGAAGGTTAGAGGTGAAAGGGGGTGTAGTTCTCTTTGAGCTACTTCCTGCTGATTAGGGTTCTTTGTGGGTAATACCAGGCTCAGTAGAAGTCCTGGAGATAACAGTATGGAGTATTAGTCAGAAGGAAGAACAAACAGCAGTTTGTGGGATCACTAGCAGCTGGGAGATCAGCAACCTCTTTCTTCTCTGTAGCCCTTTCTCCTACTTCTTTGTAGATCCCCCTTCTCCTCGGGCTCTGGCTTTTTATTACTCTCTCCCAAAGTCCTCTGATTTAAACTTGCTCAGCTGGCTAAGTCACGCCCCTGCTAGCTCAGGAGACAGTCAATACTTTACACCTGTGTCTTAAGCAGCCTCACACCTGAGGTTAAACAAAAACATTCTCATAACTGGCTATTTTAATAAACCCACACCACAACAAACAGACAGATAATAGTGAGATGTAGATAGCAATGGACCCCATAACTTTTCATAAACACCAACACTTCTTTAGGGCTCTGAGCTTGAGGGCTGTAAAGATGGCTCAGTGGGTAGGAGTGTTCGCTGCATGACGTTATGACTTCATATTCCAGCCCCATCGTAAAAGAGCCAGAAATGGCCATGTGCTTTCCTGTAAGCTCAGCACTGTGGGCAGGCAGGAGGATAACCTGAGATTGATGGGCTTAAGGCAACGAGAGACCTCATGTTAAAATAACAAGGCTACCGTAGGGCTGCTACCATGTTGGCCCCCAGTGCAAGAGGAGGCTCTTAGCCCGCATATGGCTGTTGAGCTGAGAGGGGTTGGTATGTAGGAACACTCCACATCGGAGGAGTGGGATGGGTGGGAGAGGGAGGGGAGGATGGGAGGGTGGAACCGGGAGGGGTGGAATGAGGGCACTGTGATGGGGATGTAACTTGAAGTAATAAATAAATAAATAAATAAAAAGTAATAACAAGGCAACAAATGACAGAACAGGACACACGACAACTTCCTCTGGCCTCTACACAGGTGCATGAACCCCCACGTACTTGTACATACCCCACACTCACACACACAAAGATAGGTGGTGGCATATACTTAAAATCCTAGCACCTGAGCTACACAGCAAGAAGAATCTTAAGAAACCAAAAGTTAAAGAAAAAAGAAAAAGATTTCAAGTTAGCTTTGAAGGAGCTGGGGAGAATGGTCCTCAGACCCCTCACACCAGCTGCTCTGGAAGACTAGAAGATGGGCTACCTAGTTAGAAGTGGGGTTGGGGCAGAAGGCACCTTGAGAAGGCCAGCAGAGGCTGGCAGGGCGCAAACCGTATGGCCAACACCCTAGGATCTGTCGTGAGCTCATCTCGTGCTCTTCTGAGGGAATGTTCACAATATGAGATGTTCAAGTGGGTGTTCAGAGCTCTAAAGGAAGAGCTTTTGTCGTTTAACTTTTTATCCTGTGGAGCAAGGATAGCCACTAACTAATGGGACTGTTTAGGACTACCACAGAGCCACCCACCGTACTGTAAGAGTGTGGGGCCTGCTTTTCTGAGAAATCCTTGCCTAAGGTAGTGACCCAGACTTGAGTTTACTTCCCAGTAAATATATTCCCATAGCATTCCTGCCTTCTGCAGGGAGATGTTTCCACCTGACTGGCCACGTGAAGAGCTGAGAAACTTACTGCATCCCGAGATTCCCTTGTGGGTCAACAAAGCATCATGGCAGGGACATGGGAGTGGTGAGAATGTGAATGCAGAGGGGCAGGCACTACCTTGGGGGGCAGTCCTGAGAAAATGTCACTGGACTGCTTGCTCACTTGCTTAGTGTCACTAGCTGGGAGGCTCCAGGGAACGAGTGTGTACAGAACAAAGTGGGTCTATTCATCTCTGTTGAGCCCACAGGGCTTAGCGAAGGAAAGTACCTGAGTGTGGACATTTCAACAATGCTTCTATGCTCACGGTGAAGATAAAGTTGGGCAGAGTCCCCTTACTCTTCACGATGACTTAGCTCCTCTGAGCCTTGGTACAGTACTGTCTCTAGAAACCCATCAAGCAAGACCCAAGCTGGGTCCATCTCAAAGATGAAGTCAAGAAAAGCCAGAGCTGATGGAAAACCGCAAAGCACAAAAAGTTCCAACACAGGAGACCAAGGGCTTCTCATCACAGAGAACAGAAGACAGCCCCCGAGTGTTACAGAATCAGAAGGGTCTGTTAAGAGACCAGGGCCATGCCCTTTGCTTGTGGACTTAAGAGGTCGAAAAGGCCATGAGGTACAAAGCAACCTGTGTCCATGCTGGAGATGACCAGAGGCTAGCACAGAGTAGGACCTCCCAAAGTATCCATCAAACTAGGAACAGGGTGTAATGCTCAGGATATGAGGCTGGGCTCAGGATATGGGGCCAGGCATGAGGTATAGGTCCGAGTACAGATTATGGAGTTCTCTCTGAGCCTGGCCCTGCTGGCTGACATTGACATGGACAGGCAACACATGGCTCCTTCCTGCTGATGGCCTCCTGAGCGCTGAAGGTGGACTGGGAACCAGGAGCTGGCCACTTAGAAACACACATGAGACCCCACCGTGTTCCCGTGGCCAACATGGCATGAGCCCCACCATCTTCCATCTGGAAGGAAGGCATTCAGGCATACTCTGAATAAGAGTAACCATTGGCATTCAATCCCATTCATATACCACAGGGCCAGGACAGAATGGATATTGATTAGTAATCAAATTGTTTGTTCCAGTCTCTTTTCCTGATGTTCAGTTACTCGTGTTTGGGTGACAGCAGTGTTTCCATCCCAGAAGATGCAGGTATCAATTCACTAGGGGAACGTCTCAGGACAAAAACAAGCACAAAAAAGGTCAGCATTACGTCATAAGCTGCCATATACGGAAGTGGCTGCCCATGTATCTCGGGCACACACATCTCTTGTTTGCAAGAGCTGTGACCTTACATTGACTCAGGACAGGGCTGCTTCAGGGCATGACACCTACTTCCAGGTGTCAGTGAGAACACTCTAGAAGGCATGTGGGAAGCTGTGCTGGGTCTTTGGCCTCAGACCTCAGTCTTCTGGGATTGAGGCTTAAGACAGAAACGAAGTCCAGTGGTACTGGAGACCAGAAGCCCATGATGGGGCCTGACGGCCTGCTTTCTCCCAAGGTCTCTCCTCAGCTTCAAGATGACTGAGCTTCCAGTCACAGCTCATGTGGGGGTTCTTTCTCCCCCAACACCCTAGGCAAGCTGATCATGATGCCCTAAGCCCTCTCTCACTTGTCACCTACCAAAGGTTCTGGTGACAGGCTATTCCTTGACTCCAGGTTAAGCTGTGAAATGTGGGTCCCACTGCCAACCCACTCATCCCATATCGTTGTTGTGCGGACTCCATTGGATGGAGAGTCCACAGCATTCACTAAGGTCCTAAGGAAGCTCATTTGCTTCAGGACAAGCTGAAGTTGTAGCCAGTGCTCACAGAAGAGCAGAGAGCTCAGAGCAGGCAGGGGCAGGGTGCTGCAGCGGGGCTATTGCTGCCAGCCTCACAGCCACAGGAGCTCCATTAGCAAAGCCACCCCACACTGCCACCCACACTTCCCATGGGCCACCTTGGGAGGGAGGATTCAGGACTGCTGCTGCAATGGCAGAGAATGCTTTTGGACCTTCCTAAGGGTCCTCCCAGGGCTGTGATGCCAGCTCTTTATGGATGGTGTGGGTGGCTCTCCTTTACTTGGCAGTGGATGTGTGTGTCTGTGTGTCTGTGTTTGTCTGTGTGTGGGGGGGGTGGGTGTGGGCTTGTGTGTGTGTATCTGTGTGTCTGTGTGTGTGGGTGTGTCTCTCTGTATGTGCTATCTTGTGATTTTGGTGGATAAAAGGGAAGGACTCTTTTCACTATTAAAAGGCATCTGAAGCTAATCAGATTGACTAATCTGATTGACTGTATAACTTGCTAGAGTTGCTGGTACTCTGCTTCCTTGCCCTCAGGGTTTCTGGTCTCATCTTTTCTGCCTTGTCTCTGGCTGTTTAAAGAAAAATGTCATGTCCCAACCTCAACCATACCCCAGTAAGACTCACAACAAGGCCTGATGTGGCTTTATGCGCATTACATACCAAGTGCTCCCTGAGGTAAACTTTTGTTTCCTGAGGGTGTGTGACACAAAGAATCTGTGGAAGACAAGAACAGTGCAGCTACCTGGGATGGGTGGTGATGAGTGTAGGGGTGATATTTGGATCTGGCACCTCTGACCCTGAGCCCTTCTTTATTGTTGTTTCAAAAATTATTTTCTTTTCTACTATTTCCATTCTTTGTAGACCTTGTAGTGAATAAAATAGGTAAAACAGGATAAATAAACATCCAATTATTATTCAGTGAGTGAAGCAAAAAAAAAAAAATATCAACACTAAGGCTGGAACTAGCAGCCTTACAAATGATATGCACTAGCGGATGCTGGGAAACCAGTGTCCAAAACAGGACTCAAATGTGTCACTCAGCCAATGTTTTCTGAGTGCTGGTGACAGAGATCCCTACAAGCTGACTGGGACATCCCAGATAGACCTGGCAGGGTGAACCAAACCCAGAGGTATGTTCTGGGCTCACTCAGTGCCTCCCATGCCTGTGGCTTGTACGCACACTCAGGTGATTTGAAAGAGGGCTGTACTATTCCAATGATGTCACCTGGCTGTTCACATACACAGATAAAATTAATGTTATTTATAAAATATAAGTATTGAGTCTCCATCGAATCTCAGAGCTCCGGAAACATCACACATGAGCATAACTGTCCAGGGCTTGCCTACCTTCCTGTGCTCAGCACTGCTCTGAATAAAGATGACAGATATCTTGCACTTGGGACGCTTACACTCAATTTAGGGTGAATAGCTAGAGAAATATGAGCTACAGCCAAATGCTTTTGTGAGCTTTACTGGGAAACCCTGTCCTTCAAGGGACTTTGGTGGATGTTGAGACAAAACTTTTGTTGCAAGGAGCAACCCCGTGGGACACGGAGGAGACCCTAGGAATGGCTTCCTTCATCAGGACCCTGAGGGCTATTTGTGATTAGAAGATTTGCAGAAGAAACAGGAAACTGAATGGCAGCATGTGGGTCTATGACCCTGTCCATATGAGTTACTGTGGTTGATTGAACCAAAAGGTCAGCATTCCCTTCCTCAAATATCCTGCTTGTTTGCTGGAAGGCAAGAGTATTAAGAGACAGCGTTCAGAGATGGAGAGGGCCCAGCCACAGTCCACAGATGGCGTCCTCTCCTGGAACAAGAGAGGACAACACAGAGAAGATTGTGGCACAGAGCCAAAGCCAGCATGTCGTAGGGTGACATTAAATATCACAGTCTCCACATTTCCCATCTATGAAACAGGACCAATGATGGATCCACCACTCCACCCCCTCCCTTCTTACTTCTCCTCTAGCTCCCCACCACTTTTCCCACCCCACCTCCCCTGCTTTGTCTGGAACCCACTGAGCCCATTTAGTGCTGCCCGTAAGGGCAGAAGCACAGGACTATCTACTTGAAGCATGTGTAGTCTGAGATCACATCCCAGAAGAAAAGCACACAGCCATCATGCTAACTCTCCTCGGCTCAGGATGGGGCCTCATGAGCCCCTCCTCCACCCATGCTGGGAACTCAGTTCTCTGCTGTGAGTTCATGTGTACAGTGGGCCCGGTCATGCATGACAAATACTATTTCCCTACAGGAGTCCACTACTCTTAAGACTCTTACAATCTTTCCATTCTCTCTTCCACGATGATTCCCAAGCTTTGGTCAGATAGATTTCCCATTTACAGTTGAACACTTCATGGTCTGTTATTCTTTGTTTGTTTGACTATTCTTGAGTCTCTTTTAGTTGTCATATACTACAAAAGGAAGCCTTTCTGATGAGGGGTGAGAGATTAGTATAATCTATGGGTATAAAGGTAATAACTTAGGGGCTGTTTATTAGAACTACATTTTTTTCTCTCCAGACCTACCGTGATCCCTGAATCTGAGAATTCTTGCCTTCTGTTCTGTTGATTCTGTTTTTCTGTAACAATTGAGTCTAGGATCCTATGCGTGTAAACAAGTACTTTGCCACTGTGTTAATATCCATATCCTACTATGTACAATTTAAAATTGACTCTCTTGTCATCTTCTCTTTCAGTAGAAGTATATTGAGTGCTTTGTTCCAAGCTCTTAAATCTTTTTCATATCTTCACTCTTTATCTCTGTCTTGTATTCATAGGAACTTCCCCAAATCTGTCTTCTAGTATGCGAGACCTCCCTTCAGCAGTGTCTACAATCTAACCCACCCATTGTGTGTGCAATTTCAAGGAGTAGTTCAGTTTATTTTCACATCTGCCTAATAAATTCTCCAGTGTTGTTGGTTTTTACTGCTTTCGAAGTCTGCAAGCAAACACATTGTGATTGTTTGTCTTAAGCCTCCAAGGTCTAACTCTTCTTTCTGGCCTGTTTGCTTCTGTGCCTGGGGTAGTTGCTGTCTTGCCATGTTCAGATTTGCTCCTCAGACTGGGCTTGGACCTCAGGATTTTGTGCAACCTTCTGTGAAAGCTACCACTTCTTGAGGTTTAGAGTGTTTTTGCCAAACACTGAAGACTCATGAAACCAGGGTCATTTTCTCATTGGTTGCTCACCTCAGGGTCCTAGATGGCCTGTGTGTGGTTGGTTTGAGCCTTAATCGTAGATAAGGCTTGTGGTTCAAATGCCTCAGCATTGCCAGTCTCCATAGGAACAGGCACACTCTGTGCCCCTTCACTGAGCATGCAGGTCTCAAAGAGTTCTAGCTTATATAGAATCTCAGGTCCCTTCCTTGCCTCCTTCCCTGCCCCTCACTCAAGGATTTGGGGATCTTTGGGCTATTTGTCTCTGCAAGGGCTTCCTTTTCATTCTGAATTCCTGGACATGGTCTTTAGTTTGTAAATGGGTGGCTGCCATTTTCCCACTGTCTTTACAGTGTTAAGATGTCTTATAGAGAAAAACACTTGAGGCTCTCTTGTTTTTTGTGGTACTGGAAACACTCTGTACAGATTAAACAAAGGGTGCAGAGGGAATGCTGCTTTGCATGGAATCTCACATCACATCTAAAAACCACCCTCATGCTCTGTGTTCAGAAGATAGTCACTTTACCGTCCTCAAAGAAGCCAGACAGTGCCAGGCGAGGTGACACAAGTCTTTACCCTCTGCACTTGGGAGAAATAACCCTGAAGATCTATGTGCATTCCAGGCTAATCTGGTCTACATAGAGAATCCAGGCTAACCAAGGCTACACATAAGACCCTGTATTTTAAATAGAAGAAGAAAAGGAAAAAGAAGAGGAGCAGGCAGCAGGTGAGCACTGGGGGACGTCCCAGCTGCTCATAACACTGTTCTGGGGGATGACCAGGTGGCATAAGCAAGAGGCCATTGGCCGTCCACTCTCGCTTCACCCATCAAACTTGGTAAATGTGTAGCATGTGACTTGAGCACTCCACAATATGACTGACATTGAGCTGGGAAAAGATTAAGACTCTGTGGAGGTCTTCACATTAAATTTCACCCTAAGATGTGAAAACTCACGCTGTCCGATACTGTACTTGGTCCCACTCAGTTTCCTTGTCTGAATAACTGGATGAGATGAGGGGGCCCTTCGGGATTGCAGCCTAACTCTTGACTACACTGGCATTTTATCCATTTTGCTTTTCTAGGAAGGTCTGGGGAGGTGGAGGAGACAGACAGCTAGAATGCTGGCTCCAGACCTCTTGCTGGCGAAGAATTGAGGACTTACTTGTGTTTGGGTTTTGTGTAATGTTTTCTTCCTGGTTCAGAGTCAGTTTCTTTGGATGCGTGTTATTTCTCATGAGCATATATCCTGTTAGCTTTAGGAAGATAAAAAAACCAAAGCACTCTACTTCCAGTGGACACGTTCAAAATCTCTGCAAATATTCTCTAACATGTTAGAGAAACCAGCTTCCTGACTCCTCCTAAAACAATGCCCTTGCCTGTGTCCCTGTCCTAGGTAACCTCGCCACACTTGCTAGAATTCTTTATTCTTCCTAAAAACTTCATCAGAAAATCGTAAAAAATCGTAATGACTACATCACTGGCACAGAATATAAAAGGCTGCTGCTAAGAAAAGCCCTGCTGCTTTGTAACCACAAGGCTGCTGTGCGTTGCTAAGAAACCATCCCTCCTCTTCCCTCTTCCCAAAGGGTTCCCTGCCCTAACCACTGCCGTCATCCACAGAGCAGAAATGTCTCCACTGGGCCTTCTTGTGCCGGGTTGGGAAACAGGAAGGCGTTGGGTCTTTGAGAACGTCAGCTCCTGTCCTTGTGACTTGCAAGCAGCTGTTTGCATTTTGTAGACCATCCAGTGGGTGTATGGCTGGTTTAAATAAATGAAGCTGCAGTAACTCTGCATACAGAAATATTCCACAGCAGGGGTCCAGGAGGAAGCTCTTAAAGACAACCAGCACTGCCTGGCTTTCCAAATGTCAGCATGGATGTGAGCCACAGACATCATGGTGGCACTCCATGGAGCCCCAGTGCATAGGGCCCAGTGGATATTGTTTGCTGTGGAAACTGGTTTTTTTCCCCCCATAGAATTTGTTCCCCTGCTAAAAGGGTGGGCTTGTTTATCAGAAGTGCACTTTCATGAGTGCTTTTTAAAACCCCTTATCCCCTGCCTTCCCCTTTAGCCCTTTGGAATACACTGTTGGTTTATAATAGAATTTTTAAAAATCTCATACCTTAAAGTGCATTGTTTATGTCAAAGGGATATGGTGAAGATTGGAATCAAATGGCTACTTTTTTATTTAGTAAGAATATTCACTGTTCTGTATTAATACAAATATGTTGTAAAACAAAGATTTGCAATGAACCTTCCCATACTTTCTTGTAGGTTACAAAGAGCAAACAAAACTAGCTTTATCCAGCTTGCCTTTTGTAGTTCTCTTCTGATTTCTGACTTTGCCAAAGTCTGAGATGGTGGTATCTTTCTCCATAAAGACTACTATTGGTGTCTGCTAAGCCATCTGTGGTCAAACTTTGATTATTCAAACAGAATGAGCAGATTTGACTGTTCTAAGAGAGGTTTCAAGGATAAGAAAAGAGTGTCGCTATGTTCAGAATAACTGATGTTTTCGTCTTTGTCTTCCAGGTAATTTCTTCTAAAATTCCCTGTGTTTTCAATTTGTGGAGATAACTATATTTTTGGTATGGTACAGTAGGTTAGTGGTAATTATTTATTGGACAAATGGCTATTTTAGGACTTTCAAAAAGCAGAAGTCAATAGAAATATAGAATTGGATTAAAATTCTTTTAGACGTGTTTTTAATCAGAGCAGCTGCAGACTGGCGTTAAAAGCTACCACTTTGTCGACTGTATTGGTTTTCTTTTTTTGTTTTTTATTTTCTCCTTTTAAACTATCTGTATACCAAAATTACAAGGAGAGAAGAATACAAAAGATATTTGGCAAAGGCAGGCGCTCTGGGTAAATAACGTTCCTTTCATTAGTGTATTTCTCTTATTAACTGCGTAATTAATTGCACATAGCTGAGGGAAGCCATGGAAATTGAGTTTTGAGATGTATCAAAGCTGACTTTGGCTTCACACGTCCATACAATTTATCATTAATGAGGCCCGAGACAGAGGCCCACAATCTATAATTATTACTTACATTTGAATGACAAGCAAAGAATTTTATCAGCAGAGTTTTAAATGAAAAGGGATTAGCAGTTAATGCTGAAATTGTTAATCTTTCTTATGAAAATAATTTTGGAGAATATGCTTTAGTGTGAAGAAAGACTAGGGAAAGCATTCCCCATTAAAATCGCCATTTTCTGATACTCCATGTGAATTTGTCTACATTTGACAGCAGGGTGCAAATATTTTTGAGAGTGAATGAATATTTCATGGGGTACAGATATGCTCATGCGTTCCGGGAATGGATTATGCAATATTCCCACATACCCTAGCTAGTGTGAATCTATAAGGCAGCCAAGGAAAAAGGCTGGGGCTGAAAAAAATTAACATATGTGAGAATATTTGAAAAGAAATGAACATTTAATTGTTTAATATCACAGATATCTGCTTTCATCCCCTGCTCGTGACTCACTAGATTGTAGATAATAAACAGTAAGCATTGTTGGAAAAGATCGTTTTGTGAAAAGCTGGAACCTATTGTCCGACCCTCTGTACTGCCGCTCTCCCATCTCCCACCCCTGTCCAGAGTGGACGAGGTAGGACTTCAGGTAGGTTTCTGAGCCATGTGACCAGCTTTTGACCATGCTGAATCAGAAACCCCGGAGCTATCTCCTGCTCCTAGGATTGGGGGAGCCTGTTCTACACCTCTAGACCTGGAGCTCTGCTATGTTCTTTAGAAAGTTCTATGTTATCTCACATTTAGGTGCTCGGGGAGGATGATGGTAGATGCACGAATGATGTTTTCTTTTCTTAAAAAGTCTTCTTTTCCCCAAGTCTGCTATCATCTTCACCTCAATCTGAACGTATTTCAGTGACTGGAGCCCCTCAGCCCTCTCTGTATTAATCTTTAAAAAAAAATATTCTGTGTCTGCTGGCAGCATTTCAGAGGTAATTTAGTGATTTGGAACCCAGGTGGTCTGAGGGGAAGTGCAGTGTCCCCATATACCAGGGATAGTCCACTTGCCAGGATTGTGACTGCCATGGCACATCAGGAGTTGTGAGGCATGCTGGAGCTAGCTTATGTGCTTCAAGAATCACCTTATCTGTGTAAGGGGTGTCTAGTACTTGATGCCAAAACTGTTCTCACATTCCAAGCCCTGGATCTAGTCACTGGCTCTTCATTTTTGGTTCTACTTTGAGTTCACTACCTTTGGTGAGGTTTCCTACAGCTACATAGACCTATTAACTAAATGTCCAAACACTGGTCTATGCACCAAAGGCCTAAAGGGTTTTAGAAACATCAAGGTCATTGATAGAACTTTTGTGATTTTTTTTTCTCAGACTTTTGACCATATTCCATTGAAGCCTTGTTAGATCAAATCCTAAGAATCATTTCTTGCTGAGATAGAGTTTAAAGAACTCAAGCGTTTTGCAACATGATGCTTACAGAAACTCAAGGGAACTAGGGAAGTAAGGAAACACAGAAGGGGTGGTTAAGTGAACTAAAACCTTCTAGTCTGTTCTGCAGCTCTTCTCATGCAGATTTCAGCCACTGCAGTGGGACACAGAGGCAGCAGGAGTTCCAACTTACGTAATCAGCCTGCCCTGAGGAGAATGACCCCTCAGAAGCCCTGTCATCAGATGCCTCTGTTACTGCAGATGTTCCTGTGGCTTCCCCTCGCTCTTAAAATAAACTGCTGGCTCCTTGCCACAGCCAGGCTTCTGAATGACCAGGCTGGAAGCTCCACACTGCCTCCCTCTCCCTACCAGCCCTCTCCTCTCTGGAAGGTTCCAAATCGTTTCTCACCTCAGACTAGGAGCTTTGCTGTCCCTCCTGTATACCAGCAACCCAAGCATTTCTATTTAACCCAGAGCCACTCCAAAAACACAAACCTAGTGTCTACCCCAACTCCACCCTTACATCTTTCAGTTTGCATCTTTGTCCCTTGGTAATCACCAGAAGTCATTCTGTTAATTATGTTTGCCTGTGCCCTGAGACTCTCTGCTAAGAGAACCTACCCCTCAGATCTGAGCTTTGACAAGCTGAGAGTTGGGCCCCAGAACTTGTAGTGCTCAGACTCATAGGACATGCTGATCAAACTAGCTGAATAACAGGAACTGGCAGCCAGTAGGAGGTCAGACACAGCCAAGTAACCAACCTTAGCTAGATGCACCTCCAGGGCTGCAGACCCAGCTTGCCAGACAAACCACTTTGCCCTGACTATAGATACTAATAGTTCCGCACACCAGGAAAAGGTGGTGCAGTATCCTTAATTATTTTCCATTTCTTATTCATCATTGTATTTTACAAATGTTCATATAATTAATTTTAAGATGTTAAATAAGATAATGAGATTCATAAAATTGTTCATTTAGAATTCTTTGAACACTTTTGAGAACAATGGCCTGACCATACAAACATGCAGTGACTGTCTTCCTCGCCAAAGCAGCACCGTGCCCCGTAGTCTTCACACCGAGGCTCCGGGTGACCTATGACCCCATCCTGTACCATACCATATATTACACCAAGCTGAAAAATCCCAGAATGAAGAAAGACTCAGCTGCATGAAAGAACAGGCCTTCCCCTACTTGTTTTGGGTAGGGAGTGAGGACAAAGTTAATTAATTCTTTAGGCTTATTAATCAGAACACTTCTGGGGAAGAAGGAATTCACTGATGCTTTCCGTCTTGACATTAGCTTTAATTCCATCAAACTGCAGTTTTGTTTCTCTGTAAATCTGCAGCACAAAATCCAGTGGAAGCTGAAAACCTACAAACGTTCCCTGTGTCTTCGGAGGCCTGGGGCATCTTTCAGAGCTCTGCTGATCTCTGTGTGGTGCCCATGGGGCTGAGGTGCAGTTCAGAGGCGAGGGACTGGCTTACCATGCACAAAGTCACACCTCAGCCCAGGCATGTCAGTGACAACAGTGAAGATGGCCCAGGGTCCAGGTCAGGCCCTGGGGCCATCTGGACTTCTAGAATTGTTTCATCAGTGGAACTTGTAATTCTCAACTTCAGTCTGGATTGAGAATACCAGAAGTCGAGGTTATGGAATAATGACAATGTATTATTAATAGTTCATTTTCCAGCAGACTGAGTTCTGTGCAGTCAAGATGTAGCCAGGGTTTGAGTCCTGACCCACCACTCTGCAGAGTTAGTCTTTCATCTCCAACCTCTGGGAGCAAGCGAAATGTGGCTGTTTCAGTGTCCACTTGAAGCCAGGAGCAGGTCCACCCCAGGGCTACTCCCCATGGTACTTGGGAAGAGGCTAATCATTTCTTAGAATGTAATTTGAGGCCAGGGAGTTCCTAGTACAGGAAGGACTCCATGCAGCCCAGCCTAGCCTTAAACCTAGAGTTAGCATGGCAAGGCCTGTTGCACCACAGCTGGATACATGCATGAGAGGATTTTTAATAAAACAGATAACTTAGCAATATCTGTAGCTTCAGACAACACACACTGAACTTGCCATTTCTGCTTTGTGCTGTTCCTTCATCTTTCCTTGCTGATGAAGCCTGCTTTCTCTGGCTTGGCTGAGAGTCAGCTGGGGACTTTATCTGCACAGCTTTCAGCTTTGAGATATTTCTATTGCACCAAGGGTTTATGAGTTTTATCCTCACTGTTTGATTGGTTTCGATACGAGGAAGGAGGTACATTTCTTAGCCACTTGAAAAATCACATTGAAAATAGCTTCCCAAGGTCTCTGGTCAGAACTGGTCAGTGTGAGAAACAGAGCATTCAGAAGACAAACTTGAAAATTATCCTACTTCATGCTTATCTGAGAAGCCAGCTCTTAGACACATAGGAGGCCAGCTTCATCTGCTTGGCCACTCCCTGGCCACTAGGCTAAGGGAAGGCTGGCATCATTTCACTGTGGTTGCCTGTCAGAATGCCTTGTTCTTCAAAAACATTCCACAAAAGCAATCTCTAAACTGCAGCAGGGAGAAAAAGCTCCCCAAAGGGCATTCCGTTCCTCTTCTTGTTTCTTTTTATCCTGTTCCTCCTTCTCAGGCTTTGTAAGGAAAATCGAGAGACTGAATTTCAGAATGGTGTGTCTGTTTTTATTCTCAGGATCCCTCCCAGCAGGAACATGCCCTCCTACTCTTAGGTCTCACCGGGTCCCGCATGATGTAATGGGTGCATATTTGCACTCTTAAGTGCCCTGTGTGATGGAACCACCACAGGAAAAGTTCCGGTCAACTACAAGTCAGTCTGTCTTTTCAAAAGTCAGAAGCAGCACATGGCAGGGCAGACATTACAGGAGGAAGACCGGCAGGGAGGTCATCAGTGCCTTTGCTGCCTTTCTGCCTCTTCATTTTTATAGTCCTTGGCTTCTGTTCCAAACACATCTTTTCTAAGCTAAAAATACTGAAATTTTCCCTTCTGACCACTTACTTCACTGTGTTTCCTTGAGTCTCTTGCGTTGTTTTGAATTTCTCATTTTGAATATTTAACCTGCCTGCCACATTTCATTAACAAACAGTATCTAGAACGTGCCGGCTGCAGCTCCACAGATCATCAGCAAGCTGCATATAAGCAAGCGCGTGCTACTCACTAATTCTTTGTATCCTTGCGCATGAGGCAAAAGCAAGTAACCCCACCTGCTTTCTCCTACATCTGTTTGTATTTTTGCTGAACTTCAAATGTCTTACCTTTGGAATTCAAACACTTAACATGAATGTCTCCCTTTAATGTATTAATGAAGACAGCTGACAGTGTTTATATTTAAAGAAAAAAAGGTCATCAGCTTCCTCCGAATGGCATCGAAGCATCTTACTCCTTGTTTTCAGAAGCATTAGCCTCACTTGTTACTTTAAAAATCAAGACTCACAGTCTTGACACGAGGAAGGAAAATGTAAATGGATCATATTCTTCCACAAAAGGTCTGACAGACTGTGACATCAGTAAATTAAAGGGCATTGTCCCATACGGGGCTCCCCTGTCAAGACAGGAAGGGCTGGAAGCAAAACTAGCCCAGCACTGATTGCTCCAAATCAAGTACTCTAAAACTCAGCTTTTAAAAACCTCCTTCCCCCCTCCTCCCCAGGTGGGCAGATGCTTTTTGCAGCGTCATTGAGAATGAAGCTTTGTGGGGGAAGTTTCTACTTGTTCCCTGTGTGTGATCCCGGAGGCCTCGTTTAAGGCTGGCATTGCTGTTCTTTGTGTCTTGACTAGTGAAATAATATCAGGTTGGTCCTGATGGGCTTATTTCTGAGTGCTTCTGAGTGTCTGTGTTGCAAGGAATGAGTTTATTGTCATTATTCTACTTGATACTGATAATAATTCTTTTCTGAGTGTCTGCTTTCATTACAGTGAGGGAAAGAGCCATCAAGATAGCATAGTTTCTGTGACCTCTAATGGGCCAGGCTCATGCTGATCCCCCAGGCTCCATCCTGTTGCTATGCTAGATTTCCTGGGGTGTCCAGGCCGCTGCCATGTGTGAGAAGGAAGCAGCACTTCCTAGGCCTACACCTAGGATTCGCAGGGTCTCTGAAGGCCTCCTGGTCACTGCTCCAGCCTTTCATTATGAGTGACAGAAACTTCCTTGCTGTCGAGTAAAATGCCCCAGTCCTACGGGCAAGGTTGTTTGTTGCCTGCAGTCACATGGTTCTTAATTTTGATGAAAACACATCAAGTATGTCCCCGGGGAAGTATCAGCGTGCAAGAGGATGGACGCCCTCCCTCAAAGACTGACTAGAATCAATGATCTCAAAGGCTATTAGTGGAGCTTAGAATTAGGAAATGCTGAGCTAATCCCTTCTAGACTTGCACTCTCTAGATCCCCAAATCTCTGTCAAGAACACGGCAGACAGATGGAAGATGGAGATGCCACCTAGCATTGCCCAAGAGCCTGCTCACCATGAAAACTAGCTTCCCTAAATATCGGCTCAGACAAAACCTCCAAATGGTAAGCACCAGCCCCTTAAGGTTATGGCGGGGTCACACCTCCAGGGCTGGCTCCATCTCAGCCGGTCTACTTCTCCCCTTGTCCTCCACCAGGGCTGGCTCCATCTCAGCCGGTCTACTTCTCCCCTTGTCCTGTGCTTCCCAGTTCCTCTATTTGGAAGAGCCAGCAGAGTACCCAGGATGGGCATAGATACACGGGTGCATGTTCATTTAAGATGGTCCCCAGAAGCCAAGGACCTTAGTTCCCCGAGGGCTCAGTACCAAGTGCATCAGCTCGGGGCACCTTAGCTCCCAAAGCTCCCAAATGGGTGTGCACAGAGGAAGGTTCCCCTCACGTGCATAGAGGATCACTGTTGTGTGCATAAGGTGAGAAGGTCCATGAAGAAACAATGGCCGCCTGGGGTTTGAACACAGAGGAGATGAAATCATGCCATTTGCAGAAAAATAGATGGAACAGAAGAACATCATGCTAAGCAACGTAAGCCAAACTCAGAAAGATCCTGCATGTTTTCTCTCACACATGGACTCTAGATTTTAAAAATAGAGCTGAAAATAACAGAGAGAACTCTAAGAAGAGGAACAACAGGAGTGAGAACTAGAGATGGCAATGAATGGGAGGTGGACATTTCAAAAGAGGAGAACATAACACAGAAAAAGACTTTAGGTGTAGAACGGTTTTGGAAAAGAGCTTTTTCCAATTGCTTTGTCTCTAGATTAAAGGGCCAGCTTTTGGTTAGGGCTGCAGTAGAATGCTGGGACAAGAACCCCTGGTTTACAGACGTTCCCTGAATTGCCTGATTGGAAAAATCAGAAGGGAAATTTAGAGTGAGACATTTTAAATAACTTACATTTTTTGTTTTTGTTTTTTCCAAATGCTCCTAAGATTCAGAGGATTTGGAGAATACCCATCACCAATGGTACAAATTAAAATTACAAAATTTTAATCTATAACAAAGCCTTACAGTAATCCCAGGTGACCAGCAAACTCTCTTTCCACAGTGGCCGAGATACCAATCTCCCCTGGGAAAGGTTGATTTCGTGAAGAGCAAGGGCTGAAAGCAGGGAGAGAACTGAGCAGGAAAGGTCATGGGGTAATGGGAGATTCCAGATCATAGGACAAGAAGGTCCTGGGGGAGACAATGGCAGGACTCAGAACACAGGACATGAAGGTCAAAGGTCATATGATAAGAGGGGTCATAGGAGGTAGTTACAAGTTATAAAACCATAGGACAGAGTTCTAGTTAGGTTACTTTTGCTATAAAGAAACACCATGACTAAAGCAAATTGGGAAGGAAAGGGTTTATTTCATCTTACACTTCAAGATAACAGTCCATCTTCGAGGGAAGTTAGGACAGGAACTCAAATAGGGCAGGAAGCTGGAGGCAGGTTTTGTAAAAACAGCCTGCTTTCTTATAAACCCAGGACCACCAGCCCAGGATGACACCACCAAAAATAGGCTGGGTCCTTCCCCGTCAATCACTAATTAAGAAAATGCTTTACAGGCTTGCCTACAGCCCAATTTTATGGAGGCATTTTCTCAATTGAGACTACCTCCCCTGATTACTCTAGCTTTTGTTAAGGTGACCTAAAACTAACCAGCGCAGACAGTAAGGGGAGGTGCTGGCAGAGGTGATGGCAGGTCCCAGTCAGATGCAGAATGCAGAGCTGGCCTTTGAGCTTGGCCTCCATCTCTGCGTGGATTCTGTCCAGCAGAAGCACAGAAATGGATCACAGGGCAGACAGCAGGAGCTACAGTCCAGTGGGATGGAAATCAACAAGTGAGTGAATGGGAAGTTCATCAACAAACAATGCTAGCCCGCCCTCGATGATTTAGAAATGGATCATACTTTACAAAAATGCCACCAACACCCCAGATCCGCTCTCATTTCTGAAGCGTTAGTTACCTGCAGTCACTTGTGGTCTGAAAGTATTATATAGAAAATTAAATCACTGATGAATTTTAGATACGTGCCCTTCTCAGTACTGTGATGGTGTCTTCAGCCTTCCCACTCCATCCCAGGCGGATTGCACTCCTGTCCAGTGTATCCCCTGTGGACATGCTGCCCACCTGCTAGCCACTTTCTTAATATCAAATCAAGTGGAAAAATACCATGATGTTGTGTTCATGGAAGCATAGAGACGTTGCCACAAGAGTGTGTCAAAAAGAAGCCGCAAGTGTGTCCTTTAAACAAAAAGAAAAAGAAATCAAGTGTTAACCATTACTAAGATCTGAGTTGTTGTTTCTGAGTTGTTACTAACTTCCTGCTGTTGAACTCTTACTGGGCTTAATTTACAAAGTTAATTTATCATAGGGTTATTATAAGGAATAGCATTCTATTCAGAGAGCCCTGCAGGACTCAGACTTATACACCCACTGGGGTGTTGGAAAGTGTCCCCTCCAGGAGAACATTCACATCGATCTGTGAAAAATCTAAAACAAACAAATAAATAAATAAATAAATAAGGAAAAAGGGGAAAAAAGATGTTTAAATGTCCATTTGAAAATACTCAGAGCTGCATGCCCACTACAGAATAAGTACACAGACAATTAAATTGCATGTTCACTGACCTGGCAGCCAGAAGGATTCTCATGGCTCCTCCTGCAAGAGCAGACTTCAGGACAGAACTCATGGGGCAATTTTTGGTTTTATCTTCATTGATATAAGATATGTTAACAC
The DNA here is from genome assembly GCA_907164525.1 of Lophiomys imhausi. NCBI lineage: Eukaryota > Metazoa > Chordata > Mammalia > Rodentia > Muridae > Lophiomys > Lophiomys imhausi. The sequence goes on from CAJQZJ010001511.1 coordinate 23,659,326, forward strand.
ACACACACACACACACACATATATAAAGTGTGTTATTTCACTCTGAAGGCTGAGCCTCTCCACAGACTCTTACCACAAACCACAAAAGATGAAGAACCACATTAATTACTGCAACCAAGTGACGGACAGAAAGCAACTTAAGGAAGGAAGGGTTTGTTTTGGCTAATGGTTTGAGGACACACATTCTATCAGGGTGGAAGAGGCATGGTGGCTGGAGCAGAAGGAGTGTGGGCTGCTTGCTCACATCCCAGAGGACCAGGATGTCAGAGAGAGGGATGTCAGCACTTAGCTCCCTTCCTCCTTGTTTCCAGCCTGGGACCCCAACCCTTGGGTGGTACCACCCATCTCAGGGAGATTCTTTCTTTAGTCTAGACACACCCAGAGGTACACCTCCTAGGTGACTCTAAATCCAGCCAAGGTGACAATGAAGGAAAACCATGCAGAGCCTGGAATGCAGCTGGGAGGTATGACAATCACTTTCATTAATAGGAAAAAGCTGTGAAATGCAGACATACAGGACGAGGCACAGCCTGGTGAGCAGTGCATGCTGAGAGAATGAGGAACTCACCTCAGTTTCATTGTAAACAAATTCTCAGGAGGAACACAACAGTATCACAATCAACTTCCTCCCTCCCATCACCCAAGCTGAAGCCCAGAGATCAGGCTTCATCAGACTTAGAAGTTCAAGTGAGCTGGCTGTGACTCCATGGTGAAGCTGATTGCGAAACTTAAAGAGCCACCTTTTGCATGAACAGGACTCCTGGGAAGGGGGGCGCACTTTGACACATGGTACCTGGGACCAGGGTGATCCTGCCAGGGATCCTGCCTGTCACAGAACCCATTGTTTTGCCACCAAAGGGGCCTCTGCTCATAATGATTTCTTGAAAGAGGGTTTTGTAAAGGGAAGCCAGGGCAAGCTTCTCTGCCCAGAGCCATCAGTGCCTGCTCCTAATTTGAAAGAAGCAACATCAGACTCTGAATCTGCACACCTAACTGCCACCGCTGTTCAGTCCCTCACCAGGACTGGACTCGGTGAAGCTGGCAGAATTTCGCAAAACTGAACTGTTACACTGTTGCAAGATGTCACCCTGTCTTAAAGAAGTGGTTTGAGAGGCCGGCAAGATGGCTCTTCGGGTCCCCAGAACTCATGTTGGAAGGAGAGAGACAACTCTCACAGGCTGCCCTCTGACCTGCACATGTATAATGTGGAACATTCATACACATCATACACATAATAATACTTCTTAAAGAAGAAACAATTGTATACGAAAATATACCTTTGATGTTCCTCAATGATTATACCTATTCATGTATGTGCATGTGCTTGTATATGGTACACAATTACATATATGTGTTCATGTATGTATTGTGTGTGTGGTATACATGGATGTGTGTACAGGTGAGTGTGGATACTGGAGGTCGATGTTGTGTATCTTCTTCAACCACTTTCCACCTTATATTTTGAGGCAGAGTCTCTTGCTGAACCTGGAACTTGCCAATTTTACTAGACTAAGTCTGGTCAGCAAGTTCCCAGGATCTGCCTGGGGCCACCTTCTAGAATTATAGATTCCCATCACCGTGGCCCTTTTTATATGGATGTTGGTATCAAACTCAGGCCCTTCATGCTTCCATGACAAGCTCTTTGCCAACTGAGCCATTTCCTCAGACACAACTATATCCAAGGAAGGTGGTTATGTTTCTCTAGATAAGTGGTTCTCAACTTTACTAATGCTGCAACCATTTAATATAGTTCCTCATGTTGTGGTGACCCCCCAACCATAAAAATATTTCTTTGCTACTCCATAACTGTAATTTTGCTACAAATATGAATTGTAATATAAATATCTGGTATGTGACACCCCCCCCCCAAAGGGGCTGTGATCCACAGGCTGAGAATCACTGCTCTAGATAAAGCCCTTTCAATTGTGCCCAGTTTCACATCTTTCTGTCTCATGGGTCTGGCTCCATGATGGAGAGGCCTGAGAGCTAACATTGTGTGGGGAAAGTAGACAGACCAGTACTCGGTTGAGACTCAAGGTGCAGCCAGTTACAACAGGGGCCTTCTATCCAAGCTGCCTCAGTACCCCACCTCCCCCAGGCCCTGCACCTCACAGGTGGACACCGAGGATCTCCATGACCCCTAGATATTTTTTTGGTGATCACTCACTTCCAGGGCACAAGCCATAGGGCGATGGCACAGCAGGACATAGCTAGCCTCCAGAGGGACCCTGGTGGCCCCTCTCAGAGCTTCCAGGAACTGTAGAGTGAAGTTCCTGAGTCTCAGGCACAGAAGTGCCCGCCTCTGCCTTCTGCCTACCTGCCACTGGGAGTAGGTGTTAGGGGAAGGAAGGACTGGCTGAGAGGACTGTCCAGGCTTGTCCACACTTGTGTGTCAGTGAGTGGAAGGTGTGGGTAGGAGGGAGATGTTGAAGTAGTAGAAGGATGTGAACCTTTGCCTAGCTATTGGGTGCTGGCTGCTTTGTGATAAGAGACCATGTGTGTGCAGGCATGCACATATGTGCGTGTCTTTTTTTTTTTCTTGTATAGACACACTTGAAAACCTATGTCTGTGTATGGCATATATCAGATTAAAACTTCATAAATAGGGCTGGAGATACAGGTCAGTTGCAGAACACTTGCCAAGTAAGAAAGAAAAGAAAGGGGAAGGAAAGAGGGATGGGAGGAAGAAGAGAAAGCTGAGCTACATCAGACAACACTTGGAGGGCAGAACCACTACATCCTGCAGAAATCACAAGTCAGCTGGGTTTGGTCCCCCAACCATCTCTTTTTGGAAGTCTCCCATTTCTGGAGTGAGTAGGTTGGTAAGCTGTGCAGGACACATAGTGTCTCTCAGTGGCAGGAGATGGTCAGAGGCCTTTATGTCTTCAGCTACCAGTAGTAATGTGTGTTCACTGGCAAGTACTGGAGAAACTAAGGCAGAAACAACCCAGGGTCAAACTCTGCTTCCTTGGGGTTGGTTGTGTTTGGTTAATGATAGAGATGTTTAAATTTTAGCACAGATCTCAGTAGCTCCAGGTATAAATGGTTAAGCAAAGTTCCAACTCTAAGAAAAAATAACTTCTGTGTAGAGCCCCATGAAGGAGAGAGGCAGGCCCACAAGTCTCTCTCTCAGGCCTGAGATCCCTAACTCTAGACTGACCCATGAGGAACCACTGCATCCTAAGATGCCTGACAACCAAGTCTCCACATGGTTGCATTAGGCTCTCAGTGCATGTGTCTTCCATGCCAGTGTGTGTTGTGTGTGTCTGGTGGGTTGGTAGCACCATCTGAGAACACCATACCTCCTCATAAATAGGCATCTGCGTGCACTGAGTAACATCCCACTGCCTGGGTTCAGCAGAGAAGGTGACTTTCTCTCCCAGGGCCCCTTGGAAAGCTGAGAATTCTGCCCTCTGACCACAGGGCCTGGTGAAGGCTGTGGTTCTGCTTCAGCATCTACCCAAAGGCTTTTGAATACAAAGTGGTGTTGAAGCAGCTCACTTGGTGCGTTTTTGGTAAATAACTTCAAAGGTTGCCAATGAAGAGCCACAAGTCCTCTTAGGAAGAGGAGAAAGTGAAAGTCTTGCCATACAGGGTGTCACTTGCAGAGAGATGCCTACCCCAGGGTCCTTGGTAGCCAGGTGAAGTCTTGCTTCCCAAGTGTGCACCACTGTTTTCTCAGGTAACTTCATTTGACTTGTGTCTTCCCCTTCCTTGATTTGAGGAGTGCTATTCTTCTCAGGGAGATTTTCAAACACATGAACTGCATCTGCTCCTCCTCCTAATCTTCCCATGGCTCCCACTGTCAGGTCCAATGTCTGGTTAGACACGTGGACATCCCCCTAATCCTGCTCCTCCTTGGACCAGCTCTCCTTGCTCCCAAGCACAGCCTCCATGCTGACCTGGCTTCTAGGTCCTAAGTCTGTCTCCCCACCCCAGGTAAATCCTATACCTCTATGGCAGACCCTATTCCCCAGATGGATATATTTTCTTTGCCAATTTTGTCTGGCTTATTAAATATAGCCCAACAGGAAGCTATCTGTCTTCTCTAGCAGATCACGCTTGCTCAAGGACACGTCATAATTCAAGTCTCTGTGCTGAAACACAGTCTCCAGGGGAAGTCACACACATCTTGAGCCAACAACCAAAGCTGGAGTAGTTGCCCTGCTCCATGCTTCCCAGACCTGGTATGGGCCAGTCCTAGGTCCTGTGGCTCCTGACCCTTGTGTGTCCTTTTCAGGCCTACATGGAAGACCACCTGAAGAACAAGAACCGGCTGGAGAAGGAGTGGGAGGCACTATGCGCCTACCAAGCAGAGCCCAACAGTTCTCTTGTGGCCCAGCGAGAAGAGAATGCGTCCAAGAACCGTTCCCTGGCTGTGCTGACCTGTATGTATCTAGTGTGGGTGACCTATCAAGGGGAGAGGAGGTGGGGACACCTGGCTGTGATTTATTCTGCCCACCATCACAGTCTGAAGAGCCCCTCAGGTCTACTCCATCTCTGTCTGCAGACCTGAGCCTGCATTGAAGACTAGTGTCTTGTTTCCCCCTTACAGCTGTTCCATCCCAAAAAGCCAGTCTCCCTCTTTGGACCCAATAGTAGAGCCCTAAGGATGCCTGTTGGGGACACAGGATCCCTAGTGGGATCCGTCTCTGTGGCTGTTTGCTCTGCTGTATGGGATCCTAGGGTCTGAGAACATGGGGCTGTGGGGATGGGCACAGTGACTAACACAGAGCTATGCATCCCAGCTCACCACTAACAGTCACTGGGTGTTACTGGTACACTATTGCCACAAACAATGATGGCTTCACTCCACCTGGGTGTCACTATTGTCCTGAAGCCACTCCAACTGAGGACTCAGTTTCCACGATGTAGTTAAGATATACTAGGTGGGCATGCAGCACACAGAGCCCCTGGTGTAGGGACTTGGTGTGTACATCTTGGCAGTAGCTGGCCTTCTCCCACAGCACTGGCCATGAGTGTCCACAGGAAAAGTTTTTACTTTGACTAACATATGAGCCCACCCAAGGAAGAAATCAGTGACCAAGGCCTCCCGTAGAAATGGACATTCGATAAACATTGGTCTGTTGAATGATGACGGTTGTATGTGAATCACTCAGCTGCATCTTCTACCTCAAGCCACTTGGTACTTGTTCATGTTTCAGAAATAATAAAATGAACTTTTTTTTTTTTAGCCCAGTTTTGAGAGCCTAGCAAAGCCATGCTGCTCTGAGGTTAGGACCAAAACAGCACACAGAATGAGGATCCTTGCTAAGGTGTTAGAGAGCTCCTTATCACCGAGCCCTTACTGAAGTTATGCAGCCTCCAGACATCTAGGGGCATCTAGGGACTCTCATCCAAATACCAGAACACTATAACATCCCCTTCAGACAGACACCCCCCACACACACACCGGTTTCTCCTTAGAATAAATGTAAGAGTTTAGCCTGAGTTTCTATGTACAGAGGAGTGAGCCTTTAGAATCCAGTCACCTTCCTACATGTCTTATTTGCCAGAGAGAAGCTGGTGTTCCACCCTCTTCTTCCACAGGGGTCTGAATGTGTTTCCCTGAGACAACGATGAGCAGAAACTGTTGTAGCTTACAGGTTTTATATTTAGAAAAAAAACAAAAGGAAGCACATCCAATCCACAGTAAAGCTTTGTTAAACACCAGCCATGTCAGAGACTTCTGACGGGTGCTAGGATGTCTGAGTACCAAGTCATTATCTCTATGGTGGAGTTGGGATGGATAGGGTTAAGTGGAGGCAGGTGAGTGAGGTGGGGTGAAGAGTGGAGGGGAATGGGATAAAGGCATCTGACTGGGCTTAAATTTGAAGTCTGCTCCTTGGGACATTCCCTCCCCTAAGAGCCTGGCACAGGCCAGCAGTTGGCACCACTGTGACAGCCACGAAGAGGACCAGGGCCCTTGGGTCTCTGTGACAGACAGGTGCTGAGTCCTGTCTGTCTATACTAGAAAAAAGCAGAGAGAAAAATGCTTCCAGGCATGCTTGGAGCATGGTTGGTGCCAACCAATAGGATTCTGCCACCTAGCTGTCAGCTGCACCAGGTATGAAAAGCCTGAGGTGCTAGGAGGTATGGGTCACGAGGGGAATCAGTTTCTCCAGCTACAGGAACCCAGCCATGACCATTAGAGACTGCCGAACCTCAGCCATGAACATTAGAGACTGCTGATCCCCAGCCATGAACATTAGAGACCTGCCCTTATTGCTCTCCAGGCTGCCAGACCCTGTTCTAATTCCCCTTTCTCTCCATCCCAATCAGTTCCCTCCAGCCGTGGCTAACGGACCTCTGTCCCAGACTCTGGGAAACCCCTCCTCTTCCATCCTGTTTTGTTCTCTCTCTCTCTCTCTCTCTCTCTCTCTCTCTCTCTCTCTCTCTCTCGTTAGAGGAATTGGACCTGCCACAGAGTGGAGGGCGCTGAGGGGCATTTTTTCATGCAGCCCTGTTTGTGAGGGTGCACGCTGATAGCCACCCACAGGAGGGTGAGTGACAGAATGAAGGAGGTTGGTTCCCCAGCTTCTGTACTTCCTGTTGGGGTGTCCTTTGGTGTCTAGGCACAAAATAGAACCATCTTTCCCTCTGAGCATGTTTGTCCCCTTGCTGTGACACCCTCGGGTCCCTTTCATCTCTTACCTTCATTCGGGTCTTCCAGTTCCCAATCTCGGCCCCCTCCCACTGCAGCCTTCTAGTCCACACCCTTACCTATGATTTCTGTCATTCTTCCTGTGTCTCCACACTTTTGCAAGACTGTCTTACCAATCTGTCCTAGAAGAGCCCTTCCTACCCACTGCCCCTTTGCCTGTGTGGTTCTGTCGAAACCCTCCCAAGTCAGTCCAGCACTGGGCCACTGACATGGCAAGGGGTTGTGGGAAGATCACAAGTAGGAATCCCAGCAACAGGGGACTCTCCAATGCCACAGCTTACATTCACAAGCCACTGGCCAGTGCGTGACAATGTCTAGTTGCCTTGCCTTGGACCTTTAAAGAATCCATAGGCTTTTGCAAGTTTTGTGAATAGTCACAGAGAATTATGCAATACTTTGTTGGCCTGATTCTTAAATCAATAACAGAAATATAATGCTATTTATTCACTATTTTAAATAAATTGAGAGAAAATTTTGTGTCTGAATTATGATGAGAAAGGAAAGAGAGAGAGAGAGAGAGAGAGAGAGGTTCTGAAGCCATAAACAAGAATACATACTTCTTGGAATAAAACCAAAGAGAACAAAGAGCTGGAGGCTGGAGACACAGGTGTGTGACAAGGTCCAGCTGGAGCAGAGTGGCTTCATGCTTGTGTGGTGTGGAGAACCAGCCTCGCCTGTTGTCCTAGGGGGTGAGTTGGTGTAATGTGCAGCCTGCTTGTTCCCTATGATAGAGGAAAATCCTCCTGGGCAGAAAACCCGCTTGGCTTTTTGGTAGGTCTTCCTGCTCAGTCCTGGCTTTCTTACATAGAGGTACATGTCTACATTTGTATGGGCCTCATGGCCGCACTGGGTCACTTCCAGGCTGCCATCAGAATCTGAGGTTTTTTTCCTCTAACATTGGCTGTTAGCCCCAGGATGTCAGCCCTGCCCAGCCATCCATGGTTAGGAATTGTACTTGGTACTGCCTCTACCAGAGGGAACCTTGTTAAATCTCAGACTCTGCCCCCTGCCTTGCTTAACATATCACCTCCCCTCTTGGATTTTACATTTCTCACATGTCAAGTCATTGGTAAAAGGAGAGTCAACACAGCAAACAGAGCTCACCTCCCCCCCCTGTGCGCTGGCTGGGATCCATCAGCGTCCTCCGGGAGAGGTCTAGTCTAGTTGCTGAGCCTGTGCTTGTGGTCTAGCCCGTGTGAACCACTCCCAGACCACAACAGCTCTAGTGTGAGCTTGTCCAAGCACTTACAACCAGTGTACAGCCAAAGCTGGCTAGGTGTTCCCCCTTATCTTCCTCGTGACAACAGTGCTAGTGTTGGCGCTGTCTCTGCCACAAGTGGGAGAACTTGTGTGTAAGATGGCTGTGTAACCTGCACAAGGTTGGGAGCCAGCCTTCACCCTCAGATAAGTGCTTGCAGAACTGGCCTATCATGACTTGCATGCTGCTTCCTGGGGACTCTCCTTACAACAGTTGGCATGGTGCCCTTAAACTTCCCAGTTCTGTTAAGGCCCTCTGGAAATCACTTGTCAGTTATCCACAAACTGGCTCTGGGCTCAGCCACTCCCTCTTAGCATAGCTGTGTGGTTCCCTGGAAGCTTTACTCTGGGCCAAATGATGAGTCTATTCTAGGCATTGTGATGTCAAATTACATGAGACCACATCTAAAAATAAGGGCCTTCTCCTCCACAGCTGCTACCCTGTTGTCACATCATGAGGTGATGACGTCACACTGCTAGTGTAATCTGAGCTCATTGGTTTACTAGAGACTGCTAACAGCTGATGAGTGACTTCCATGGCACTGGCTTTTTCTCTCCCAGCACTGGAGCCTAGACACTCCTAACAGAGGGTTAGAAGGACAAGTTCCTTCTGAGGCCACCCCTTGGCTCATGGTGTCCAAGACTATAGTCCCCTCTGTTAAAGGATGCCATCGTATGGAGCAGACCCTAACTGCACGAACCTGCCATTGCTCAGCCACCTTTGTGAACACCCTGGCAGTTTAGGGTTTTGGAAGGCAGGTAACCAGAATCCATTGTGTGAACTTCAAGGACACAGCCCAATCGCTTCTTGGCCTTTTGGCTAAGATCAAGTGTAGTATCAAGGACATGCCCCAGTCCAGAGCTAGCCTCTGTGTTCAAGGGTCTTTGATAGCTCATCCCATATATCAGCCATTTCTTTTGCTCTGTATTAACCAGGACACCAGCATGGCTCATAATTTAATTTCAGAACACCCTTACTTTTCTTCCCTCCAGGCCCCTAGTAAAGCAGTTCTCCCAGTGGTCAACCTTCCTTACCAGGTAGTCATGAGGCATCCAAACAGGAGCCTACCTAGGAGCTGTATAAACCCATAGGAATTACTCCTCTCCACAGTAATCCAGTCTGAGAGTTGTGCCTGGGCCAGCACACTTCTGCAGAGCTACAGGGACTAGCATGCTCTGTACCCTCAATGCACAGAGTTAGAGGAAGCAGCACACTCTGTACCCTCGATGCACAGAGCTTCAGGGACCAGCACACTCTGTACCCTCAATGCACAGAGTTAGAGGAACCAGCACACTCTGTACTCTCAATGCACAGAGCTAAAGGAACCAGCACACTCTGTACCCTTGATG
>CAJQZJ010001511.1:23670533-23687664 GCA_907164525.1 Lophiomys imhausi
TGTACCAATGTGGGTAGGGACATTGGTGTATAGGTAAAATCCCTTAGGGTGGGAACCATTGGTAATGTCTGTTCTGCCTGCCTGTGTTCCTCTCAGACCCAGCCATGCTGAGGAGTTGTACCAATGTGGGTAGGAACATTGGTGTATAGGTAAAATCCCTTAGTGTGGGAACCATTGGTACTGTCTGTTCTGCCTGCTACTTATACTCCTTTTCAGTGGCCCAGCCACCTGCTCTCTTGAATTTTGCAAAAGATCTACAGGGATGCTTGTAAAACAACCTTAATAAATAAGATCTGGGAATGAAGATGTGACTCGCCAGTAAAGAGCACTTGCTTCTCTTACAGAAGACTTGAGTTCAGTTCCCAGGACCCATTGCTAGTCACCACAGGCACCAGGCACTTTTATACATACTAACAGGCACTCACACACACACACACACACACACACACACACACACACACACACACAAAACCCAAAACCTTTACACAATAACACACCATAAATAAAACTTTTTAAAAAGAGGAAATGAAATACAAGACCAAGACTCATGGCTACTATGCCTCAGACTACTGTCACCTCTGTGAGGTCCATTGGTCTGTTTGACAGCTCACCCGAGAGCGTCAGCTCTAAGCTGCTCTCACAGTAGGACCGTCTTGGCACATAGGAGGCTTTCTGAAAATGGTACCTGTGATAATTATCTTAGTCATCACTTTCACTAGATTTAGAATTACTATGGAAACATTTCTAGGGTGTCTATGAAGGTGTTTCCAAAACAGTTTAACCGAAGAGTAAATACCCACCCGAAGTTGTCAGTTTCTTCTCACAGCCTGGGGTCACAGACTTAATAAATAGGAGAATGTGAACTGAACCAGCGTTCCACTCTCTCTGCTTCCCGACTGTGGATGCACTGTAATTGGTTGCCTCATGTCCTGTTACTATACCACCTCCACCATGAGGGACTAGACTATACCCTCGAACTGTGTGCCAAAACGAACCCTTCATTAAGTTGCTTTTGCCAGATACTTCCTCACAACAAAAAGAAACGTAACTAACTAATATAGAAAAATGTTACCAAGAAGTAGGGTCCCGGCTATGACAGATCTTGGGGTCGCTTCCTAGGCTTTGGAAATGGTTTGCCAGAGGAATGTAGGATCCGGAGCTCTGAGCTAGAAAAGCCCTTGAGTACTACCAATAAGCAGAACTTAATCGGCCATTCTGATGGGAGTTTGAAAGACCAGAAATGATGAGAGCAGTGTGGAGAGCAAGGCCTGTTAGGACTCATCTCAAGAACGGAGCCATTAATCTCACAGTCTGGCCAAGAACCCGGCTTCAGTCTGTCCATGTCTGAAAACGTGAGTGGGTTGTGTTATGAACTCAGTTGTTTGACTGAGGGAATCTCAAGACAGGATCACCTTCGGGCTGTGGCATAGCTACTGGTCACTAAATTTCATCTCTGTAGCTCACTGAGAGAGAGAGAGAGAGAGAGAGAGAGAGAGAGAGAGAGAGAGGGAGGGAGAAACAAGTAGAACAAAGAGATGAAAAGTGCACCACCATTTGGGATAGGAATGTTTATTCTGTGTCCTTATATGTTGGAAGTGTGTGACTTTGATCTTACAGGGGCTTCTAGTTAAAACTGGAGTCTCAGGAGAAACTTTGGGCTTTAAACTTCTGAATGATGTTGAGACTGTTCAAAGTGATGAGGAGTTTTAGAAATGGAACAACTGTATTTTGCATCAAGAGATGAACATGATCTTTTAGAGGACAAGGATAGAATGCTATGATCCAAAGTGACATATTTGAGTGTCAAGTGGATAAGCAGTTGAGTTGTGAGTCTTTTATTTTTAAGATTTTTTTTAAATAATAATATGTGTATGGGTGTTTTGCCTACATGTGTATCTGTGCATCACATATATGTCTGGTTCCGATGGAGGACAGAAGAGGACCCCGGATCCTCTGGAACTGGAGTTACAGACAGTTGTAACTCCCATGTAGGTGCTGAGAATCAACCCCAGGTCCTTTTGAAGATCAACCAGTGCTATTAACCACTGAGCCATCTCACCAGCCCCTGCAAGTATTAATCTTAATTATCAACTTCGCTAGATTTGGAATCGCTATGGAAACACACTTCTGGATGTGTCTGAGAGTATTTCCAAAAAGCCTTAACTGGGGACTGGAAAAATGGTTCAGTGGTTAAGAGCACTTGTAGGGGACCCAGGTTTGGCTCCCAACAGTCACATGTTGGCTCACAATCACCTATGACTCCAGTTCCAGAAGATATAATGCTATTTTCTGATCTCCACAGGCACTAGGCAAGCATATGGTGCATACGTATACAGTACATACACACACATATACACATACATATGTACATATGTACATACACCTGTAGGTATCACATACAAGAACCCACATACCTAAATTTTAAAGGTAATTTAGCTGTAACTCATGAGGGAAGATCCACGCCACATGTGGATGGTACCATCCCATGGGCTGGTAATCCCAACTGAAGAAAATGAGAGAATAACACATCAGGGCTCACCCTTCTTTCCTTCCTGCCTGCACACACAATGCATCTAGCTGCCATGTCTCCCCAGGCATAGCGGGCAGCACCCTCAAGTTGCTCCTTAAGTTGCTCAATCTGGTACTTTGTCACAGCAACCAGAAAAGCATGTCACATTATTGTTCGCAGATCTTCAGAGACATCCACCTGGCTTCTCAGAGCGCTGGAGCAAGCACATGTGACAATGTGTTTTTGCCTAACTACAGTAGGTCTGAGTCCAGCCATCTCTGTGCATTTGTGGTCCTTCCCTGAGAACATGGGGGCCAGTGTTGATGTCTGGTTTAGTGAGGATGGATAGCAGGTGGCATCTGGTTGCATCATTGCTGTTTGTCAACTGGCAATGGGCCTGTGAAGGAAGGAAAGATGGAAGCTGTGAGCACCGGATTGAACCTAAGGAGGAGCAAGGAGCATGTGTGAGTGACAGGAGCAGCCAAATGAACAAGGCAAAGGGACGCAGGGCTGAGACACACGGAGGGACGGAGAATACAGAGGAATAAGGAACGTGGACGTCTAATGACTATGCAAAGATGAGCACATGGAGAGGAGAGGAACAGGGAAGGTGAGCTCTGAGAGGCCTGAGGAGCATGGAAGAATGGGCACCATGGAGAGAAGGGAAGCATCCAGTGACAAGCAACTTGGAGGAATACATGTGCCCGTGAGTTGGGGCGTCTGGCCATATGTTGCAGCTTGCTGGGACCTCATGAGGAGCGATACCAAGAGCTGTGGGAACCACCTTTCTGAGAGGTCTGTTCTGGAAGATGACATAAGCCAAGATGGCTTCCAAGCATCTTCTAAACACACTGGGGTTCTAGATCTCACACCCACTAACAACGAAACTGCAGAGCCCTCTGCAGTGTTTCAGGGTGACTCTCCTCCTGGGCTCTTTGCCCCTGCAATTCTGGAACTCATTCCTTATGTTGGCACGGGTGAAAGTCATTTTCTATTTACTAACAAGACAGTGGACTCTACACACATTTTGCTAACTCGGTGGACTTTCACCCATCTGTGGGTCCATCTGTAGTCTTAAACTTATTCCTGAACTCCTCACTATGTTCCAATAATAGATGTTATTTATCACAACAGTCTTGCAATTAGATATTAAACCCTATATTTTGAAAGACAAGTTCAATCCTCTGAAGCATTGAGTAATTTAGTCAAACACTCCAGGCTGAAAAATGGCAGAGCTTAGACTTGAAGCCATTTTCTCCCGAGACTGGCCAAGAGTACTGTCTAATCTTCCTGAGCCTCTATTTCTTCAATATGAAATAAGAATATATCCCTATTTAATATGTAGTACAGGTCTCCAGGTGATCAGGGATGACATATGTAAAAATATGGAATACTGTAGAAATTAAGAATATTCCTGAACAAGGTACCAATGTGTGACAGATACTAGGGGGGAGTCAGAAGATGATAGTGTATGGTGGGTTTGATCAACAATATTCTCCATAGATGTTTCTAACCCTTCTCTCAGATTGTTGATCTCATGAGAAAGAAAATAGACCCAACAGTTATAGGACCAGGTGCAGAAAGTGAGATGCCCCTTTTCCCCAAATTCTCGGATTGAATTTTGAAAAACACACTCAGAGATGCCATCAGCTCTTGGTCTGTGTGTCCATGTCACATGTCTGTCTGTCACATGTCAACATGTGTGTTGCCCTGGGGACAGGAAGGAATAACTTCCATAAGGCAAAGGTGGGGTGGACCAGCTCTTCTGGGGATCACAGTCACTCTGGCTTCCCTGAAACTTTCAGTTGTCCAGGCATTATACACTGATCTCATAGGCCCCTCCGCCTCCCTTAGCATCCTGAAAGACAGGCAGGCACGCTAAACCTTGCAGTTTAGGAAGCCTGTCTTTGACACTCATAATACTGTATGCATTCCTCTTTGTGGCTCCTACAGCATTGCTTTAAAAATATGAACAGGGAAAGAAAACCACAAGTTAGGTTGGTGAATTGCTACTGACTTATCATTATGCCTGCCCCTGCTGTCCATGGTGCTTGGACCCTTGAAGGATGGCCCATGGGTTCCAAATACATGGCCCAAAGCAGACCAATGTTAAAAAACAAAATAGCCTAAGTTTAAAAGTAAAATGCTACAATACAAAACCAAATATACGGCCTGAGGGTAGGAAGGTCTCTCCTTGACTTGAGTTTCTTACAAAGATGAGGGAAGGATGCACAGCTGGCCTTTACTCTGCACTGAGACCCATGGCAGCAACATGGGGCTGTCCTTGCCGTGCAGTAGCAGGTAGCTGCCATGGCCAGTTCTCTTCACATTCAGTCTGAGGGCTCCTCCATCCCATCTTTCTCTTCCTAAGCCTCCAAATTTAGAGGACATTTTCATGGCTTTCTAATAAGAAAGTCCAGCTGCAGCCACCTGGTGAGCCCAGGCACGTAGCTACCCTGCCTGCTGTTCTGGGCTGCACTGAACCTTTCAGAGAAGCCACAGTGGCTCTCAAACCTCCCCAGCCTAACACAACATTCCACTAGGAGTACCCACTGCTTACTGAGCTTGCAACGCTCGGGCCAGGAAATCACGAGCTGTAATCTTTCTGTTCCTTGTTCCTTCCTTCACCAGATGCTGCTGTTCACAAATGTTTCTCAGGAGAGGCCCCTGTTGCCAGCAGCACACAACTAAGTTGGTGTGTTGAGAACATTTACAGTAAATCAGATTTCCAGGTTCCCCTCTGGAACACTCTGGCAGCAACTAGGAACATGGTTCTCTATTACAGTATTACAGAGTTGTTTTTCTTTCCTAGTGTGTTTGAAAATATAGAATAGTAGAGAAATTAAAAATATTCTTTAACAAATATTTATGATGAAAACTTGGAGTCAGAAAAGGAAGATGTACTTGAGTTTCCTGATGCTGCCAGTTTGCATTTAGAAGTATAGTCATACAGGAAGGAGCCATCGGGCCCATGAGATTTTTTTTTTTTTTATCATCCATACCTTTGCTAAAAACTGCAGAGATGCACTGCAGAGATAACTGTTGGGTCTATTTTCTTTCTCCTGAAGTAATAAATAAATATTTTTAAAAACTGCAGAGATGGCTGGACATCCACTGTATTAACTGTCTTCATGAGGCTTCTGTAACTCTCAACAGCCACATAGCTGGGTAGATGAATGTTCATACTGTGAGATGCGTGGGCCTTCACCCTATCTACAGCCGTCTCATGCCTAATCCTGTCTCTACTACAAACACTCCCTTCACACCCTAAGACAAACTGCTGGTCTGCAATCTTCTGTTGCCTAGAGCTCCAATAGATCATGCTTCCCAAGTTCAACCTGGTATAAGTGTCAACTTCCCCAACCCTAGAATATGGTGATGGTTGTTTTAAATTACATGCATATGTGCATGTCTGTATGTGAGTACGTGCACAAATGTAGAATCCCTCAGAGACCAGAAGAGAGTGTCAGATCTGCAGGAGTTGGAGTTACAGGCCATTGTGGGTCACTGATGTGGACGCTGGGAACCCAGCTCAGGTTGTCGGCAAGAGCAGCATACACTGTTAAACTACTGAGCTCTCTCCAGCACCTGTTGTTATTGTCATTATTAATTATGGCTTGGAGTGTATGTAGCTCAGTTTATAGAATGCTTGCCTAGCATGTATGATTCAGTCTTTAGCACTGTTTAACCCATCACTGGAGAAGGGGAAGCAGGATTATATATTCAGTCATCACAGACTACATGGTGAATTAGGGGATAGCTCAGGCCACAAGAGATGCCCTTGTCTAAGAAAAACGAAAGTGAGGCCTGGAGAGATAGCTCAGTGGTTAAGAGTGTATACTCCTCTTCCAGAGGACCCAAGTTTAGTTGTCTGCACCCACTTTGAGCAGCTCACAACCAACTATAACTCCAGCTCCAGGGAGATCTGGCTCCTCTGCCTTCCATGGGCACCTGTACTCACATGTGCACCCATACAAAGGCCCACATAATTAAGAACATTTTTAAATTAAAGCCCAAGATGACACACTAGGTAAAATGCTTACTGTGCAAGTCTGATAACATGATTCATTCCCCAGAGCCCACCCACATTAAAGGCAGAAGGGGAGAGCCAACTGTACAAGGTTGTCTTCTGACTCTACACATACTCCATTGCACAAGTACACACACACACACACACACACACACACACACACACACTTTTTTAAAGTAAAGTCTTTGAGAGAAATGAAAGAGCTAGAGAGCTAGACATGATTGTGCATGCCTTTAATGCTCGCACTTGGGAGGCAGAGGCAGGTGGATCTCTATGAGTTTGAGGCCTGCCTGATCTACATAGTGAGTTCTAGAACAGTCAAAGCTACATAGTGAGAGGCCCTTTCTCAAAATGAAACTACAGAAACATAAGTGAAAAAAGAAAAGTTCTCAAACCTGCATTGCTGCCCCGGGCTGCTCTAATGCCTATGAGCTTCTGTCTACAGGAAGTGCTACCTGAGGAAGGCTTAAAGGGCTTCCAAGTACAGATCTCTCTGTCTCTACAAAAGAAAAGTCATGGTGTTATATGCTCCCAAAGAAACATCTCTGGGTGGGCGAAGCAATGATGGAGAATAATGACAACATTTTGAACTTACCACTGAAGGAGGAAAAGGTGGCTTTCAGGGGATCTGGTACTCTTAGGCAGCACTATCTTCATCATCTTCCTTCTGCCCTCCCCACCCCTGCACCCTGCACTTTCTTTCTACCGAGGACACACTTTATAAAGTCCTGAAGAGAAGGCACAGAGGATCACAGCAGGCAGGAAGTGGTGTGTCCCATATCTAAGGTATTGCATCATTAATCCCACCATAGGGCCAGTTTCCACAGTAGCAGGATTCTGCTCGTTTGGGGCATTCTTACTGTAATGGTGGACATGTTTCTCTTTGTTCATGCTTCATCTACATTTTCTTGGGCTCTTTCTTTCCTTTCGAAACTAAATTCTAACAATGGCAAGGTTTGAATGATTCATCAGCAACTCTTACATTTTGGATGGTGGTCTTCCTGTTAGTATTCACGCTTATATTTATTTACTGTATGCCAAAAGGGTTGTCTGTCCCTAAAAGGTCAGTGCTTGGTTACTGCCGCATAGAAGATAAACTTGGCATTTGAGCTTTACACAGGAAAATTGTCAAGGTGTCTGAATTCTGCCAAACGAGAGGCCCTGGTGCCTTTCCCCACACACCCTGAACATGCCCTTTCACCAAAGATTCACACACGGAGTAGGGAAAGGAAAGGCCCACACTGCAAGGTGTGCACCAGTATTGACAAGGGCTGGATGGGGAGCCTTGGACACATGGAGCCCACACAGGCGACCCCATGCCCACCTAAGCAGTGGTGTTAGCTCTGCTACAGTTTAATCCTCCACTCTTGGCTTGCTTTCAGATGACCACTCCAGGATCTTGTTGAAGTCTGAGAACAGCCATAGCAATTCGGACTACATCAATGCCAGCCCCATCGTAAGTACATGGTCACTGGGGAGGGGGGACACAGGGCTGTTTCTCTAGTAGTAGTGGATCATGTGGTAAGGAGGGTTCTGAGTTAGGTTCCTGGTCTGAGTTCTGGGCTAGTGAAGTGCTTGGCCCCAGTGTCTACCACTACACTGTCAGGGTGGCCTGTGGGGGCCCATCCAGCGAGGAGGCTGGGCAGTTTCCTGACATGAATGTACCTTGGAATAATTCCCTGCTCACTGTCACACCCCCTTCTCTACCTACTTATTTTCTGTTTACTTATGGGTTCAGATGTCCAGGTCCAAGTATTTCATGGCCCAAGGGCAGGACAGAACAGTGGACTCTCCTTCAGCCTTCTCCAGGGGCCAGAAGCCTTTTCATATAGAGCGACTACTGTGACTGTGTCATTCAGCCTGGTGTGTCTGGGAAGTGGAGAGGCAGCAGATTTGCATGTCCAGTGGCATAGCAGCTTCACCTATACCATGAGGCATGCCCCCAAAATACTACGGCTCCTTTCCACTCCTTTTGATGTCATGATCCCCTGGTGCCACATCGTTGGGCCCAGGATGGAAGTTCTTCTCTCCAGCCTTAGAAGAAGTGACTGGAAAGAGTAAAGCCAGAGCCAACTAAGGACTGGCCATGAGGAGAGGGAAAATTGGTAGTAGAAGGGCTAGAAAGTTGGGTGTCATGGAGGCTAAGCTGACTTCCACAATGGGGCTGGGACGATGTGGTTAAATGAGAAGAAGCCTTGCAGAGTCACCAACCATGGCCAGAGACATCCTAATCAAAGCAGAGGGTTTCATCATGTGGATCCAGGGCAGATGTAGCATTTACCATGTCAGGAGTTTCCCTCAGTTGGACTCAGGGAAGTATCAAGAATCTCACTTCCGTTCTGAAGTTAGCATTCACCAAGCAGGGCCTGCAGCATACAACATTTTCTGATGAGGTCCCCTCAGTTGCAAGGACTAAAGTACACAGGTTATCTCCAAGTCACAAACCTGGATAATCACGTCCTAGGCTCTTTCCACTCCTCCAATAGGAAGCCATCTATGAGAACATGTCCAACATATGGTGGGAGGGGCTTCTGGCAGACTACTATAGGATGTTTAGCATCCATGTTGGGTGAAATCATTGTTAAGAATCCAGCATGTAGCCGGGCAGTGGTGGCGCACGCCTTTAATCCCAGCACTTGGGAGGCAGAGGCAGGCGGATCTTTGCGAGTTCGAGGCCAGCCTGGTCTACAAAGTGAGTCCAGGACAGCCAGGGCTACACAGAGAAACCCTGTCTCGAAAAACCAAAAAAAAAAAAAAAAAGAATCCAGCATGTGTGGCCGATCCATTTCCCTACATGTCCCAGTCCACACGGTGAGGACTGTGAGACATATCCTGAATGGAGAACTGGAGGAGCTTTGTCTCTAGCGTCTGCTGCCTGAGCTCAGACCGTTATACACACTGCTAAGGGATGCCTTCTTTACCTCAGCAGGAGTGGACTATAAAGCTGTTTCAATGTTTCTCATTTGGAGTTGCTCAATTACTCTTTCTGTGTAGGACTAAGTCGAGCTCCAGGCTGAGCCTCGCAAACTGAGTCATTTATGAGTAGAATATAATTTCTGATTTGTAAATGCCAGGCTCAGGCTCTACATGATGGAAGACTGACAGGTGACAGCCACTCAAAGCCAGCTGGTCTGATTTTTTCTTGTCCTGATCCCTTCTCCCTGAAAAGAACTAGACAAGAAAACCAGAAGGGAGGTAGGAGCCATTTTCAAGCCTGAATATCAAGAACACATGCCACTGCACACTTGACTATCCCCCGGGTCAGTCTGTTATAACCAGCCACCCAGGGGGGTTCATGAAACCCTGCCTCAGTGTGGGTTCATGTGGTTCAACAGCTGCACCATCCACAGACCAATGGCCACAGTGTGGCAAGAGACCCCTGTGAGTTCATGCTCAAGGTGACTTCCCAGGCCTTGCTGTCCATAGCTTCAGACCAGAAGGGTCAGTAGGAAGGCAACAGTCTGGTAGCTTTCATTTTCTCTTTGCTTCATATTATAATTTTTTTCTTCTAAATTCTGATTGTAAGAATGAATCAGAAGAAACTGGTTGTGCTGAGATAACCGGAGGAATGCCGATAATGACCTCCGCAGCAGCCACTGAGTGAGCAGCTTACAATTACAGGGCAGACGGCTCTGGCTGTGCCACATGAAACTATGATAATTGTATCTGTGCCTACCTCTCATTAAATTTCAGCGAAGTCATCCAGTAGTAAATAAGGAGCGAGATTTCCTTTTAAATTGGGGTCACAAGAGTAAACAGGGGTGCTTCCATCCCACGTGCTGCCTGGGAGAGAGAAACCATTGGCTCACTCTAAGCACTGGGCTTAGCGACCCTGGAGGCCTCCAGTCTGAGGGAGGCCACCTACTTGACTACGGTTCAGATAAATGCTCAGTCTGTGACCCGGAACCAGCCCAAGATTCCTAACACCAGCAAGAAACAAGCTCAGTTGTTCATCCCACCGTGCCATTGATAAGAGGGAAATGAATGTTCAGTTAAAACACATTTAACTAATTTAAGCCAGGACAGGGTGGATTCTAAGAAAAGGATGACAGATGTCCTAAGAAATTGGCCAAGTGCGGGGGACAATTTGTGGGTTCTCAGAAAATATACAGCCAAACATCTGTGCTTTTAAGTTTAGTGTACATCAGTGTTAAATAAATCTCTACTAGGAGTATGAAATTTGCCTTGAATAGTGTTTCTTGGTTTCAAAGCTGTAGTACCCACAACTGCCCTGAAAGCCTGGCATCAGGAAAAGAGTCCAGTCATGTTTGCTTTTAAGAAAGCATGCTGGTCATGCATGTTGGCACAGGACCTTAATCCTAGGACTCGAGAGGCAGAGGAAGGCAGATCACTGAGTTCAAGGTTTTCCTGGTTCTATACAGAGAGTTCCAAGATGGCCAGGGCTATACAGAGAAACCCTGCCTTGAAAAACCAAGCAGAAAAAAAAAATCAGTGAAATTTGCCTTATGTCAGGGATGTTGGGGACACTACATTGTAGTACACAGACATTCTGTATGACTCCAGCACCCAGGACCCTACATCCTTCCCAAAGCTGGCCAGGCCTTCCCAAGACTTTTGGGTTGCCCCTTGGGAAGGACAAGGCCAGTCTACAGTAGACAGTTCCTCACTAGGACTGGCAGTGGGGATGTGCTCCCTCCTGCCTCCTCCATCCTCCCTCCTGCAAAACTCTTCTTGGCTTCTGACTTAGAATGCTGGATACTCTGTTTTTAAAGTCAGTTTTGTCTGGAACATTGCTAAGGGCTTTAGTGTAAAGATGAAGCTGGTCACTCACAGATTCAACAGTTGACATCCATGTTTAATAGTAAGACACTGACTTGTTCTTCAAGTCATGCATGTGGAAATACATGGAGTCTCAGCCCATGTTGTGATAACACCCTGAGAATCAGACTAGCAAGGGCTAGATTCAACACAGGTAAACACCTTTCCTTTTTATTATGCTGTACAAGCAAAACTTTTGGACTCAGCATACTTAGGTCGTAGAGTTTTCAGACTTGGTTTTATTAAAGTCACTTGAATGAGTCTCCTTGGATTATCTGTTATGCTGATCTCTCTGAGCAGCCTAGGTCCCTGAGGAAGTCTCCATTAGGGAGATAGTACTGATGAGGCCACTGCCTGGTCAGTTTCTTAGCTTACCTATGGAAGGAAAGGTATGCTCAGAGCAGCAGAGTGGGGGCTCCTCAGAGGGCGTGAAGGTATTCCCACAGCTTCCTGCCCTCGGAGTGTGGTCTCTGCCTCAGGACATTGCAAGCATTCACTGATGGCCCTCAGAATGTCTGCAATGGTGCCCATGGAGTTCCTATTGATAATCATGTGCCATGAAGTCAGAGTGTCCAGCATAGCCACACCCCACCTCTGCACACAACAGAACTGAGACCTAGAGACTGTATAACTGGAAGTTTATGTCTAGAACCATAATACTGCTCATACGAAAGCTATATGGGGAAGCAGAAAGCAATGAGAAAGAAAGAGGGCAGAGTGTGCTGGAGTGGACACCATGTTAGTTGTCCACGATGGCAGGCCTGTCATTTTATTCCCTTACTAAAATAGTCCCATTCACACAAACTCATCATCACACAAACTCCAAGCATAGTTCCTGAAAACTCGGATGTGGTAAAACTTCTGTCTGTCTAGCTCAATATTTGCCTCACTTCTATCCAAAGACTGAACCAAACCAGGGCAGACGTCCTGCTGCCTCACATTGGTGGGTGCAGAGTGCTTCTGTGATGTTGTCTCCAGGAAGGCGGTCTCCCTCCTGCTGCCTCACATTGGTGGGTGCAGAGTGCTTCTGTGATGTTGTCTCCTGGAAGGCGGTCTCCCTCTCCATCATCTCCCTCCCCTCGTCCTGTTCTGCTGTTGCTTGCCTACTCTTCTGGATGCTTCTTGTACGGCTGCCCTGCTCACATCCTTGGCTTTCTTTACTCCTGCCTGTTGTCTGAGCAAGTTTGATGGGGTTAGGTAATTTTTCTTTAAATGACAATTGACACCTGTCACAAAAGTGGATGCGTTTGCCCTCCCGAAACACTGCCCATATTTTTCCTTTTAATCTTGCATCTCTCATTTTGAAAACAGCTAAATTGGTAGTTTGAACATCTCACAAATTTTAAACGTGCTATAGTCTATGTTGTTTTGGGCAAAAGAAATCACATTGGAGAAGGGGGGCGGGGTACCCCTTCCTCTGCATAGCTGTTTGCCGAGAGACAAGGCCTCTGTAAATAACTGTCACCCCTAGTAAATGCATATTTTGAAAAATCAAAATTCCTCATTTCTGCTAAGCATTTTTCTGCTGAAACATCCTAATTGGAGCTTTCAGTGAGAGCAACATAATTTTACCTGAATTGTGTATGTTGTGAATCTCAGAATGAGGTCCAGTTTTAATTATGAATCATGAAATTATACGCATAGAAAGCTTTCCCCCACCCCAGCCAACATCACATTGTTGTTCTGTGAGAATAACTTGCACCGGCTGCTTTGTGCTCTTGCCCTCTTTTATGGCTCACATAATTACAAGGTGCATCCAGCACCTTTCTGTGCTGACAGGCGTCATGCCTGTGAGTGCTAACAAGCTGTGCATGGCTCGTGGGGCTCGGGGACTCTTCCCTGAGCCTCCACATTGAGCATATGGTTAAAACTTTTTCCTTTTTTGTTGTGCTGAGAAATGAATTGTCAACAGTTATTTTTAAAGTAGCCTTTCTGTCTCTGGGTGTGTGTCTGTGTGTCTCTGTCTCTGTCTCTCTTCTCTCTCTCTCTCTCTCTCTCTCTCTCTCTCACTCTGTGTGTGTGTGCGTGCACACACACTGATATTCAAACACAGGGCCTTATACATGTAAGGCAACTGCTCTACCACTGAGCTACAGTCTCACTGCATATTCTACATCTTTTTTTAACATTCTTTTTTTTTTAGTGTTATTTATTACTTCAGGTTGCACCTCCATCATACTGTCCTCTTTCCACCCCTCCCAGTCCTGCCCTCCCACCCTCTACCCCCTATCCTTTCCATCCCACTCCTCTGGAGTGGAGTGTCCCTACATAACAGTCTCCCACCCCAGTTCAGCAGTCATATGAGGGCCAAGAGCCTCCTCATACACTGGGGACCTACAAGACAGCACCGCTAGGGCAAAGTGTCTCATTGACAGGAAACAAAGTTCCTGTTCTTTAATCAAACATAAGAGTTTAAAGATTGGGTGCCAACTTTGGACTTGGCAAGGACAGGGTAGGTCTGAGTATCTGTCTTGACTGGATTTCGCCCCATGCAATGTCCCACTCTCCTCCCCTGAGGCTGGTCTCTAGGGTCCCTTTTGAAAGGGGCAGAACTACTCTGTAACTTGGGGAAAGCAACCCCCAGGACCCCTGGTATTTGCTACTACCCTGCAGGAAGCCTGTGAGTCTGGCTTCATTCCTGTTCACCTCTCAGTGCTATGCTCTTGTGTTCATTGTTTTTATTCCATGAATGGTCAAGTCTTTAAGTTAGCCATTTTAATTAAGGTCTGCTATGCTGGACTTCCACTATAGGAGCAAGCAAGGCATATGACAACAAATCAACTAGCGTCAGCCACATTCTTTGTCTTCAGTCTCTCACAGTCAGGGAAGAGACGAGATGGAAATGAACTTCTAGAAGACTGGCCCATGGTTATGAAATGGCCGTGAATGTAAACGTGGAGACACACACATAGAGACACAGATAGAATGCACACATGGACACATGCATACAGACACAAAGACATATACTCATACAGATATACTTTTAGAGACATACATGCAGGCTCACAGACACACAAAGACATACATACAGACAGACACATTAGACACACTGCAAACAGTCACCCAGAGACAAACAAACACATACTTAGAGACACACACACATATGCAGACTTAAAGACAGACACATACACAGGCACACAGGCCAGTGACCCTCAGGCTAGGTGGTTGGCTGCATTTGTCGTCCCCCCGCCCCCAAGATGGGCAAAACACCCAACATGAATGAGCTCCTCACCAGATATCTTCATGTGTTCACTCTTCCAAAACACACAAACTCGTCTACTGCATGTGGGCATGAGCCCATTGTTAGGAGCTCAGGCCCAGCCACTCTCTACTGGACCCCAGTTCGGACAGGCATCCACATATCCTGGAGTGGGTGGAGGGTGTCTCCCCACCCTGGACCAGAGTCTCAGCTGCTCTGGGGCCACATGTGTGCTGAACAGCATTGCCCGTACAGCCAGGCATTGGCTGTGTTCTGCTCAGCTCCTGATCTTCATTTGTGTGCTCTGCTCTGGAACATGATAACCAGGCTGAAGGACAAAGTCAGTTGGAAACTTCCTGGCTTTTATGCATTTGTTGAAATCTGATAGTGATGGGTCTTGTATGTTAACAGCCGTGGGTACAAGCTGTGGTGCCTTGTGTTCCCATGTCTTCCAGCCTGTGTAACTGATCCCTACACCCACTCTCTTGTTCCTGCAGATGGACCATGACCCACGAAACCCTGCATACATTGCCACCCAGGGCCCACTTCCTGCCACCGTGGCCGACTTCTGGCAGGTGAATCTTCTTTTGTTAATTTTCTTTTCTAACGATAAAATGTTAATGAGTTGTGCATAAATTAACACATTAGATTCAATGCAACAAATTCAGTCTTGTTTATAGTGCCTTTCAGATATTACTTCAAAATTTATGAGTTCTTTATTTTCTCATCTCAGATGTCTTACGTTTTAAAGAGTTTTGCTGTTTAACCATATTTAATTTAGCTTTATAAAAGATAAGGAAGTGAAGTTAATACAAATTTACATTATATTTTCTTCAGATGTGTCTTTATTGTTTTATTTTTATGAAGGTGAAAATGTATTTCTTATCTATTGTTTTATTTTTTGAAGGTAAAACATGTGTCCACAATATAGTTTATCTTCTTTGAGGGATTTTAACTTTATAGTTTAAAGGCCATCCTGTCTCTTCATCCAGCACAATCCTGCTCACAAGGTTGAGACTTGGGAACCAGTTCTAACACAAACAAATGAGGGCAGAGTTTGGTAGGCCAACAGAGTGCCCCCTCCCTGACCCGGACAAATAGGACTAGATTTGGGGAATGACATGGTGAGCCACAATATTGGGTTTGGGGGTCACCCACTGGAATATAGGGTTAGGCTCCTTGAGCAGCAGGTTATGGCCTCAGGCCACGTGTTAGCCCACAGGGATCCCGCAGGGAAGAACAACTCTGCTGGCCTAGGGCCAGTAGACCCAGGAGAAGCTCAGACAATGCAGTCCACGCTGTGTAAGCAATGGAGCTGCAGCAGCGTGCTAACTTGAGACCAATTTACTCAGGACCACGTGATACCATTTCCTAGTTTATTAATTCACAAAAGATAGACTTATCTGCCAAAGGTCAGTAAATCAGTTGGTATTCCAGACTTTTGCTGTTCCCTTTTCCAGCTACATGTAAAGAGGAAATGAAAGGAAAGGGCTGGGCTGCCTGTGGCTGTTCAGGGTGTTTTGCATCCACACACACTGAGGCTCAAATTCTGTCACCTGCTTTGTGGGCAAGACTCACCAGTCAGAATGTGTGAGGCTGAGCATGAAGCACTTCCACATGACCACCTCCTCCTTCTATCTACCTTCCTCATGCTATGGGGGAAAAGCAGATGGGGCAAGACCACTGAGCTGCCTGCCCTGCAGGTGCTCTTGAGTGACCTTTGCTATAAGGTTGGTGTTGAGCACATTGCTGTCCCTCGACTCAGAGAATTCTTAGGTTCCCTCCATGATAAACCCACAAGAGTTGTCCATCCCAAAAGAAAACCATCCAATCACAAGGAACTTGGGTACATCACCTTCAGCAGACTTTTCATGTAGAAACGCCACTTCTGTCTTCTTGAGGTAACTTGTCCATCTAACTGCTCAGAGCGACACCCAGGAAGAAAGATAAAGAATGTTCTGAAGCACATGGCAGGACAAACATGCCCACAGGATCCCGACCGCATGGAGTTCCAACCCAAGTAAAAGTGTGGAGGAAGGGAGTCTGGTGCCTCCACCTTTATTAGCAGTGAGCTTCACTCCCCACAAGCACAGTCCTTCATCCATAAGAGGGTTCTCTCACCAACAGAGCTACAGTCCACTGAGGGCTGCATACAGCAACGACTGCTCTCACACCCATGACCTACTCACTGGGAAGTGAAGCTTTACCCTGCAGTCTGTGAGACTAGGCTCAGTTCATGGCTAGAGAGCCAGAGAGCTTAACTTGTCTCCTGCTTATTGGAGACTGTTGTATTAGCTGAAGATGGTTTGTGTCATCCTTATGCGCTGCTCACGGGACATTTTAGAGAAAATATCACTAGCTGGGATTAGCAAAGGAAAGGTTCAAAGTGAGGTAAGTGAGTGCAGGGAAAGCCAATGCAGGCTTCAGTCAGAACTCAGCAGGCAGTTCTAGGAGACAGTGTGTGTCCCATGTGCTAACAGCGAGTTCACCCAGAAATGTCTGCGCCTGTAGGTCTTGTGCCTCAGGATGTCTGTACACTTGAATTTGGTGAAGCCTTGGTGAAGCACCAAAAAAAAAAAAAGAAGAAGAAGAAGAGGAGGAGGAGGAGGAGGAG
>CAJQZJ010001511.1:23687764-23711372 GCA_907164525.1 Lophiomys imhausi
GGAGGAGGAGGAGGAGGAGGAGGAGGAGGAGGAGAAGAAGAAGAAGAAGAAGCAGAAGAAGAAGAAGAAGAAGAAGAAGAAGAAGAAGAAGAAGAAGAAGAAGAAGAAGAAGAAGAAGAAGAAGTTGTTGTTTACCTTACCCCTTCCACCAGGATGCCTGATTCTCACATGTGGCTACTTCAGGGATACAGCAGCAGGGTTATGGTTAGGAGATGCTCATGCCTGAAAGATAAACATTCTCACATCGACCCATCTCAAGGATAGTAGAGGATTATAGCCTTAGAGGATTACAGCTAGGAGTCGCACAATAAGAAGACAGAAAAGAAGGGACACTAACTTGCCAGCACCTGCAAATGCAGCTGGTCAGCCTCCACGCCATGTGTCTGAGGTGCCTACACCCACAGCACAACTCCTCCTCACTATCTGCCTCCAGTTTCAGGTGAGTGTTCCCAAAAAGAGAAATGGACAGTTACCTTTGCTGCTAGCGGAGCAACCTGCACAGAGGAACCCAACCATCTAAAACTTCTCTCAGGACAGAAAGCCTCCCACAGAAATAGGAGCACATTGTTAGGGATAAAACTCCATGTGGAGTGCAGGCTGTGGATGTCAGGTCACAGGCTGGAGAGGACATCTCTCTTCCTTTGCACATTTACACTTCTGGGCTTCAACAGGAACAGGTTTTTTGTTTGTTTGGTTTTTTTTGTTGTTGTTTGACCAAAAAAACTAGAAACATTGTTACAGAAAGTTGCACCATAAAGCTGGTCTTCCAGAAAGCCTGGCTCCAGCAGGGCGTGCTGATCCAGGTGCCTCCCAGGCATGGCTGAAATAATGCCCTTCCTTGGTAGCCATGAGTGAGCTTCCATGTGCAAGGCCAGGGTGGAGTAATCTGAGAGTGAACAACCGAGAAAGTAGCATGGTTACAATCCTTTCTTACAGCTGCTCTGACTACACACAGTAAGCCAGTGGCAAGGACAGCAGGACTCACTGTCAGCCCTGATAGCCAAAAGTCCCATGGCATAGTGGACTACATCCTTGTGGCCATGTTGAGGGAGGCTCCCCTTGGGGCTTTCTTGCTTAGGCATCATGACTATTTACAGCATCTATCTATGTCTCCATGGCTTCATGCCCTTCCCCCTTCATTCATGGCCAGATTGCTCTCCTGATCCTAACCCCAGGCAATGGCCTCACAGTCCATCCATGGCTTTATCTTAACTTGAACTTACTGTGCAGACCAGACTGTCCTTGAACTCCTGATCCTCCTGCCTCCATCTCCCAAATGCTGGCATTACAGGCGTGTCTGACTGCACCTGGCACACATGCTGTTTCCAAGTGATGCCATATTTGCAGGTTCTGGCTGGACACAGGGGCATCATCTACCCTCTGAGACTTTCTGAATAGTTGGCTCCATCCTCATGCACTGGCAGATTACCCACCTACTTTTGTGTCCATGCTGTGTACATACATGCTAAACTATGCTGTGTGGAGAAATGATGAAAAGATGAATGTCTTTATATCTTCAAGACAGGCACAATTTTTTTTCAAATATTTTCATTCTAGAGTTAGGCAGACCTGTAGATGAAAAGCTCAGCAGAAATGGAGGCCTGTTGCCTGGGGGCTGAGAAGCATCATGTCAACCCTTTCCCAGGACCACCTAGAACTTCCTCAGCAGCAGGCAGAGTAAGGGTTCAGCAATGAATTTTTCTCAGAGTAAACTATTTGAAATAAGACAAACTTTAGACTGGTTTTAATGACAGACCTCTATGATCTCAGCACTTGGGGGACTGAGGCAGGAGAACGGCAATTTTAAGGCCAGCCTGGGCAACAGAGTGAGACCCTTTCTCAAAAAACCAAAATGAGAAAATTATATATATATATATATATATATAATATATATAATTAAAGGAAAAATATGCAGCATGTGAAGTGTGGCCATTTTGTCATGAGCAGGACACACTTTTCCTCTCTTCCACGTTGCACACACCATGTTTGGAACTTTGTGTCTGCTTCTGGGACCACTATTTAGGCAACTGAAAAAAAAAAACTAGAGCCCACCAGAGAATTCATGGGAGGAGCCAGGATGGCAAAGTCGTCTAAGGCCACAGAAGGAAGGGGAGCCACCCAGGAGAGAGGTAGGAAATGGGTGTTCAGCATCTGGTGCCACGTGAGGGCTCCCCTCGTCTGCCACACCATCACCGCTGATGCCCCAGAAAGCTTGCCCTGGAGGACCATGGCAGCTGGGACTCTGCATCTTCCACTTGGAAGGGCTCATCACACACCAGGAGATGTTTTAAGATGTTCATTTGGAGTTGTGAGTTTTTACTGTCTTATTAAGGACTTCTGAAATAATTCCTAGGACAGCATAATTCCTCATGTCCCTGTCTGTGATACTCACAGCTTTCCCCAGCACCACCACCCTACCTGTTGGGTGCTTCCAGCTCTTTGGAGAACATCAGTGTCTGAAAAGGAGGGAAAGACAGGGTTAGCTATTCATTGCTTCGGTCTCTGTGCCTAGGACATACAGGCCCAAGGATCTTTCTCTAGAGAAGATACTTCATTCTACCAGGTGCCTCCCACTTACCTACCAGGCCATGTGGAGTGGAAGGCAGGTGCAGGTGTTAGGAGGGAAAGACATAGAGGAAAGAAAGTAACATCCAATGAGTTCTCTCATATGTGAGATCGTTGACAGACACCTGGTCTCATTTGACCACCTAACCACCCTACGGGGATATAGCATAAGCCTCATGCAACATTGCCTGGGACACTTAAGAGTTGTCATAGTCATGAAACTGCAATTTAATTATTAATTGTATTTATTAGTAAATATAAACTGTAAGCTTAGGCTGGCGGAGCAGCGGGCAGCCTGACAGGATATCAGCCAATGGGCCTGGCCCTCCTTAACCGGTGGCCTGATTTATCCTGAGGAAAGAGCAACAGACCAAGGGTGGCCTATACACCACCTGTAGCCAACACTCTGTTAAGCAATATAAGTTGTTATATAGGGCCGGTAAAATTACTGGTGGCTTGGTGGGAGATTTGCTGTAGTGTGACAGGAGTCTGGGAGTCTGGGAGTCCAACGGCCCAGGATTGCTTGGACTGATTGATGGCTTATAAACTGCTGTAGTCCTTTCACCAATAATTAAACACACCAAGACCTTTTAATGTTTCAATGCTTAACCCTTAGCTGGGCAGACTCTCAATTAGCTACTCCAAGTTAACCCAGATCACCTAATCCCAAACCACCATGTGCCTGTGATTACCTTCCAGCATTCTCAAATATGTCTATCTGCTTCTGTATCTCCTGGTGGAATGAACTAATCCTCTGTATAAAACTCAGGGTTCCTGTTCTAATTTCAGGAAGTCCTGCCTTCCTATACTCTTTCTGCTCAGCCAATTGGCCATCAGCGACTTTTATTAACCAATCAAGAGAATGCCTCAGAAGGGGCAGGACCCAGATCTCAGCATTGAAATCAGCATATCAGACCTTCCCCAACATAGTCCCAGATAGGAAGCAGAGCCATGGGTGCCACATGCATGAGGAGAGAAGAATAAGCGGTTAATAGAGACAGTGTTTCATTTTGGGAGGATGGAAATGTTACCGAGATGGATGGCAGGAACATCCACCCAATGGCGCAGATGTGTGGCCTTCCTCTGAGCTGAGCACTTAGAGACAGTAAGTTGTGCGTTGTGCATCCTTTACTACAGTTTGAAACATGGTCCATGAGTCTGATTCTATCAAGGAGAAGCCGAGGTTCTGAAACTATGCAGGAGCTGACTAGGACAGAACACAGGAACACCCATCCCACCCCTGGGGTAGGCCTCTGCATTTGCAGGAGAAGCAGAGGGTGATAAAAACACACTTGCAAGTCACCTGGATTGAGACTTAGCCACCCACATGTTCGGGGTCAGATCAGGGTGAACTGGGAACCTGGGGCTGCAGTGATATGGCAGAATGCTGATCATCACAGCGAATCTGCTGCCTGGTCATCAGCGGCAGCACCGCCTTCACCACGTGCCTCTCCAGCCAGGCTTACATGTTGTCCCCAGCGCTGCCAAAAGTCAAACCTCCAGTCTCCCAGACACAACTCCAGCATACCTCAGTGACAGTCCACCACCTAACTAAAAATACTTCAATCCCTGGTTGTTAAGGCCCATGGTCTCTCAGCTGCTGGCTGCCATTCAGACTCATTCCAATGGTACCGTGCCTCCAGGACAGACACGTGTCTGTCCATAAGCTCATCCAACATTCCTGGTGAACTGAGGCTTGGATACAGGCTTAATTACATGGCATGATTCCAGGAAGTGTCATGTCCCCAGGTCCCTTTAGCTCCAGACACTCATGACAAAGCAGTCCTGGCTACCCTTCTCTGTCTACTCTTGATTGTTGGTGACAAGAGGTGCCCTCCGATTCTGCTGGCTCACTGTTGATTGAGGGAAGGAAGCAGAGGAAGTACACGAGCAGAGTAACTCACAGAAATGTACACTATCTGAGCAACACGGAAGGAGACAGAAATGTGGACAGTTCACTGGAAAAACTTAACTTTCCAGAACATAGAATTTCAAGTCTTTCGTCTCCTGGATTTGGGATGCACATATTCATAAAGTGAAAACAAGTAAACAAACAAACAACAATTAACTCTCTCCAGACTTCCTAAGCTAAATCTGGGCTTGGTCTAGGAGATGTGTCCACGGTCATGGCCGGTGGCTATCACAGTAAGAAATGGCACGTGTCCCCTGCATCTTGCAAGCATTTAGATTACACTGTTTGCTTTTAGTGTATATTTGTGGGTCACAGCTTGTCTTCCCACTTTTTGCTAGTGAGATTTAAAAAAAAAAATACCCTGAGAGATCAACTTAAGGGAGAAAGGATTTATTTGGTACATATTTATTCTACATTCCAGACTATAGTCCATCAGAGTGGGGAAGTCAATGAGACAGAAAGTTAAGAGAACTGGTCACATCCCATAACTGGTCACATTACAACCGCTGTCAAGAGCAGGGGACAGTGAGGGGGTACACGTGCGCCAGCGCTCAGCGCCCAAACCATGAGCTGGTGCCGTCCACATCCGGGGCGGGCCCTCCTACTGCACTTAACTCAATTAAGAAAATCCCTCACAGGATGTGCTCACAGGCCAACCTAATCTGGGCCAATTCCTCATTGAGACCCCTCCCCTTCCCAGATGACTCTACAGTGTGTCAAGCCGACAATCGAAACTAATCAACACACGGCTGAAAATGTCCCGGCTAGTTTGTATGTGTAGCAGCTGTTCCCCTTTCACTAACCTTTCCCTCCTCTACCTCCTCTCTGCCATGCTCCTTTTCCTCCTCCTCCTACTTCTCTTTATCTCCTCCCTCCTACTTTTCTCTCTCCCCTTCTGCTCTTCTTCTGCTTCTTCCCTCTTCCCCCTCTTCCTCCCTGTCTTCCTCTTTCCCCTCCCCTTCCTCCCTCTCCTCCTCCACCTGTTTTACACCTGGATCTGGTGTACTTAAAATCAGGTCCTAATTTTAGAAAGAAGAAAGGGAAAGAAGACAAACGAGAGGGTGGCCCCCAACAGAGGCCCTTCTCTCCAAGGAGACCCCACACACATTCACTTGAAACCGGGCTGCAGGCTGAAGACATGGGATTCTAATTGGCCCCAGGTAGCATCATGAACATGCCAAACAGTGAGCAGTAAATCCATTTAAAATGGTTGCACATGGCTAAGTGGAAAGGACTTGAGTTTGCAGGAGCTGCTGTGTTACAAGAGCCCTTCAGCGATATGCCGGTCACTCCAGACACAAAATCTGCTGAAGGAGCAAGCAAGTCACACCCGTCCAAGAGAATGGTTAGGTGGTTTCCAGTGAAGTATGTGATTCCTTATTTTCATGTTTTCTCTTTTCCTTGGACAAAGCGTCACCAGAGGAAGTAAGTAGCAGACAGAGCCATCAGTCCCCACCAGCCATTAGACTGCATACCTGTGGCTGGTGGGGACATGGTCTGCTCATCAGCTCATGGCAACCCTTGCTGTCTGTTACTTCATATCACCTCTGTGTAACAGCTTCGAGTGGGTAGATGCCACACTAATGTGTTTCTTCGCCAAGAAGTTGCCAGAGGGCTGGCAAGATGGCTCAGTGGGTAATGGTGCTTGCTGTCAAGCCTGACGACCCAGGGAACCCACATGGTGCAAGGTGAGAACTGACTTCCACAGGTTATCCTCTGACACCCACATGTGTGCTGTGGCGTTTGTGCGCATTTGCACAAACATGCACACCCATGCGCACATGTCACATAAATAAATGTAATAAAACATTGTAAATATTATGTCAGATCTGGATATGGTGGCTTATACCTATAATCCCAGCACTTAGGAGGCTGAACATGAGGCTGGAGGCTTGTGAGTTTGAGATCGGCCTGAGGCTGGGAGCATGCAAGCAGGGCACATGCACATCCTCTGTACGCAGGGTATCACAGACAAGTTATTTTCTTCTTTGATCTACTTAGCTCCAGGGGCCATCCCTGCTCCTGAGCTGTAGAGTCGGCCCCTCATTTACTCAGCATCTTCCTCACTGGGCTCAGCCTATGAGCAGCTGTTCCCAGCAGGCGTGAGTGGCACAGTCATGATTGGGAAGTGCTTGGCTTTCTCTGGAGGAAAAACTGTCTTCCTGTACAAACAACTTCAGCATGCACACATGTAAATATGTCCTATCTTTAAAAAAGCCAAAAACCAGATTCTGTGCATCCGAGCATCCTCCCAAGGACCTTTGATGGTGAGGGCTTTAAATTATCTCTTTTATGCACAAACATGCAGTGTTCTTTTTGTCTTTTAAATAGAGTACTTACTGGAGACAAATATCTGCTGCCAGTGTTTGACTTTCTTAAAGGTTTATTTTTGTTTTCTGTGTATGAGTGTTTGCATGTACGTATGTGCGTGCACTATGTGCATGTGTGGTCCCTGCAGAGGCCAGGAGAGGACTTCAGATTCCCTGGAATGGAGTTGCAGGTGGTTGTGTAGATGCTGGGAACTGAATCTGGATCTGCAAGGGCAGCAAGTGCTCTTAACCACTGAGCCACATCTCCACCCCCCACAGTGGTCCTTTTTTAAAAACTGTATTGTTTTTGGCTAAGCATGGGCTGTACTAAGGTTGAAGTGGCTACAACACTAGGATCTCACCTGTGGGAGATGACAGCCTAAAGGTATGGGGATGCATATTTTCCTGATGGCCTATGGTGTTAATCATCCTTTCTTGCCTGTGAGCCATTTGCACATCTTCTTCGAGACAATGTCTATTCAGGCCCCTTGCCCATTTTCAGTTGGGCTAGTTTTCCTCTGCTAGTTAAATATGTAATCATTCAAAATGATTTTGAGGAGATACAGTATTTCTTCTCATCTCCTTTAGTTGACTTGAAATGAAATTTGGACAGGCCTGACATTTGTCAGCATGTGTAGCAGGTTTGGCGGTAGGAGTGCACTCACCTGCTTGACTACTGTGACAAAGAGCACAAGCTGCTTGTATTAAAACACCCGAAACTCTCCCACAGCTCTAGAGGCCAAAGTTGGGAATCAAAACACGGGCAAGGCTGTTATCTCCAAGCTTGGGGAGACTCCTGCTTCTAAAAACTCCTTGGGCTCCTTGCATCTTTTGGCTTGTAGCTGTACCCATCCAGCCCACCCGTCCTCCTGTGGCTGTATCTGCCACTACCTGTGGGCTCCCTTTCTGTAAGGGAGCTATTCTGGGGAATTAGGATGGGCTTTTCTCTGGCAGGGCCTTATGTGTTTGGTATTTCAACAGCAATCTTGTCTCCAAACAGGGTTTCAGACACAAGGGGTCAGGGCTCCAAAGTGACCTTTGGAAAGACACAGTTCAACCGACAATGAAGAACAATAGAGTTTTAAGTCAAAATGGGTTTTCGTGTCAGTAAACTTATTCATTTAACCTAAATAACAGCCATAGAATACATTTCATGCTGAGTAGACAAATGGTCTAAATTACTTCCTTTGATTCTTTCTATTTGTTTGTTGCTGAACAACCATAAAGAAGATCCCCCTTCAAGATAGCTGGAATGTGTATCATTGGAAGTTTCTACACCCCTGGGTGGATTAGGACAAGACTGGCATCAGGTTTAATAAGTTTTACTCCTGCCAAGATCCACTGGATGGCATTTGTCTGTGGCATAGGAAGACATCATAAGGGAACACTCCAGGACCCCGATGCTCAGACACACAGGATGACAGTGGTCAGGTCATCCTGTGCCTTCAAGGCAGGTCCCAAGGGGAGACACTGCATTTGAGACAAACGCACAAAGATAGGGCACCTCGAACTCTTCCCTGGACCATAGCCACAGCCTGAAGTCTATAGCTGGCACCCAGTCCCAAAGGTTTCCTCTCTTCTAATCCATCCGGCAGATTTGCTTCGATCCATTGGTGGAAGTCCTGCTCACTGCCTGGGAATTGTGATCCACTATGCCTCTGCAAGCAGAGGGCATCGTGGGTGGGACTGCAGGCACCCAATGAGACTTACCCAAAACACCACCCTTACCTGTGCTCGGAAGGAATTCCCTCCCTCATCTGAGGTCTCTTCTCAAATGCCTCACACCTAACAGGCTCAATTAGTATCTTAGACAGCTGAGGAGAAGACCATAAATATTGCATTCTCAGGTGCTCAAACAAATGAAAGTGACAGAAACATGAGAAATCATATTGATTTATGGTTTACAGAATCTTACCAAGATGAAGAAATGTGGAGAAACTGAAACTGGCATGGCTGAAATCTTACAGCACCTATATTCCCACCCAAAATCTGAATTAAAATCTTTTGAAAATCAAGGCTGGTGGCAGGCAGTGAGGGCTCGAGTTTCCTGCCTAGTAAGGGACACAAGGAAAAGTCATCTGACAGACTTACAAGCAGCTTGTGAAATTGGTGCCCAGTCAGGCTGCGATCTATCTGATTTAGTAAATTCCCTCTTTGCCTTTATACACACTGACCTGAAAAGAAACATTATCCCCTAGGGTGCCTTTGAGATTGTTTGTTTAAATTAAGTTTCATTTAGATTTAATCTTAACCAAATCTTCAGAGAGCCAGGCAGGCGCCCTAGAAGGGAGGGCGAACCAATCGCAGAGTATGTAGAACCCGAGGACCCCTCCGCGAAGGAGGGGCTTGGTCATGTCACGCAGGCAGCGCAGGCAGAGTGAGTGCTCGATGATGGTTTATGGTCTAGATCATTGTATTTTTATTACACTCATAAAATCTGTGTTTCTCCTCATTTTCGTAATGGCTTCAATGAGTGCCTCCACTTTCCAAAGGCACAGTAAATCGTTCTGTGATGGGAGCCCTGATTCGGTGCGGCAGGTTGGAAAGCTTTCAGTAAGAAACATGCTCAGAATTTTCATCTTGCCCGACTGGCACTGAGGCAAAGAGAAGTGTGCGGACTCAAGTGTGATTCACACTTATTTGCGGGCTTTTTTGTAAATAGTTCAGGAGGTTTCCATTAAATTCCAATATAAATTATACACAGTGAGGTGCCTTAGGAGTATTGACTGTTTCATCCCCACAGGAATATAAATCAATATGAAAGGAGAAAAACATTGCACACGTCTGACTTTTAAGATGTAATTTAATGGAGGAATTCAATAACATGAACGGTGATGAGAGAGCATTTTCTCTGTGACGTGTATGTGTGTGTGTGTGTGTGTGTTCCTTAAATAACAAGATCTTAATCAGATTTTTACATCTGCATTTAAAAGAAATGGAAGCTCTCT
The DNA here is from genome assembly GCA_907164525.1 of Lophiomys imhausi. Classification (NCBI taxonomy): domain Eukaryota; kingdom Metazoa; phylum Chordata; class Mammalia; order Rodentia; family Muridae; genus Lophiomys; species Lophiomys imhausi. The sequence continues at coordinate 23,697,499 of CAJQZJ010001511.1, forward strand.
TGGATACCAATTTTACCCCTAATCTCAGTTGCTTGTAGATGTTTCTGTGATGTTAGTTCAGGGCATAGCAGGGAAATCAGAGAGAGTGTTCTTTACCTTGACCACAGTGTACTGGGCAGATAAAGGTCTACACCAGCCACGCCTGAGTAACAAGAGCCTTGTAAACCACCTGCAGCATTTAACACAAAGGTTTGCATCTCAAAGTGACAGGTTGTGTTTACAAAGATGGTGGCTGAAGGGGCTTTTGGCATGACAAACATGCATTTGTATATTTGTTGTGGCTTAGAGCAATTTTATGTGGCTCCTGTAAATTGTCGCCTGCGCTTTGGATTGTCACCTGAGTAGTGTCACAGCATTTGGGAGCAGGCTCTGTCCTGCTCTGTGAAAAGAGTTTTTCTCAGAGCCCACTTCTGATAGGAGGGCAGCTAGCTCCCTGGTAACCATATGGACCCACACAACCATCAAACAAACAAAAAAATAGTGGCAACTGCTATTAGTTTGCTCGAAGAATGGGGCGTTTTTCACCAGGTTCATCCAGCTTGAGCCAGTTTTGCATTATAGTCTAGAAAGTTCCTTTTCTAGACCAAAAGTTGCAGGGCATGGATACACAGGCATCTAATCCTAACACTCAGGAGACAGAGGCAGGCGGATCTCTGTAAGTTCCAGGCCAACCTGGCCTCCATAGTGAGTTCCAGGCTAGCCAGAGCCACATAGTGAGACTGTCTCAAAAGAGTTGGGAAGAAACAGCCAAGGAGTAGCTGGGTTGACAGTGAAACTCGCTGAGTGTTTTTGAATATCTCAGGGAACTTGTAGATCATGAGGGTAGTGTATTCAGAGGTGTGAAGCAAATGCAGTGTGCACGATCCAAGGAGAAAGAAATGTATTCCCCATGAGTGGAATAATGGGGCCGTCTCAGATGGTAGTGACCACATGTTTTTGTGTCATCTGCAGATGGTGTGGGAGAGCGGCTGTGCAGTCATTGTCATGCTGACACCCCTCTCTGAGAATGGCGTCCGGCAGTGCCACCACTACTGGCCTGATGAAGGGTCCAACCTCTACCATGTCTACGAGGTACCGGGACCGGGTACCTACTCAGGGGCCTGGCAGGAAGCACGGCCCACTGGTCCTCACTAACAACCTAACTAGTTGCTCTGTGGGACTAGGACATCCCCAAGGAGGGTTGTCAGCACCTTTGACTTCAGAGGAATCCAGGCACTGTGCAGCCAAGAGACCTGGCGCCTTAACCTGCTATATAGTTAGGGATAAACTCAAGGGAATGTAGGCATTCCACATCAAAACCATATAAATCTAAAGGCTGATAGGAAGAAAAAAATGCCCATCATACAAAGGTGGCCCAGGTCCCCAATAACGCATCCAAGCAATGGCCATTTTCACAGAGAATGCTGCCCATATATATCCTAGCCATGGCCCATATCCTAGCCACCATGGAGTCTGTAGTATTTGACCTTTTTTGTAAGGGGCATATTTCCCTTGCCGTGTTTCCTACATATGCTAGATGAATGCAATAACTGTTATTTAAACTAGGACTAGAATGCATTCTTTGCTTGTTTGTGCATTAAAATTAGATACAAAAGACTCATATGGGAAGCTTGTTAGAGGTTTCACAGGAGCCCTAACAGAGTATGACTAGAAACCCACAGTCTCTAACCTAGGGAGAGATAGGGCTATTCCCCCAATATCTGCTGAGTCTTATGTTCCCTGGTCTATAGAAGGTACCAGTTAAAACTGAGAGTAGAGAGGGGACCTTGGGGCAAACCAGACCTTACCTGTCTGTCTCACCACCATATTCCCTTCTCCCCAAGCACAACACTGTGTTCTGTCATCTTGGGCTCACATGTTTGCTAATCTGTCCCCAACAGGTCAATTTGGTCTCCGAGCACATATGGTGCCAGGATTTCCTGGTGAGAAGCTTTTACCTGAAGAACCTGCAGACCAATGAGACTCGCACAGTGACACAGTTCCACTTCCTGAGTTGGTATGACCAGGGAGTCCCTTCCTCCACGAGGTCACTCCTGGACTTCCGCAGGTAAGACAAAGAGTGTGCTGCAAACTGCTGCAGTTAGAGTGTGTGCAGACAGGCCAAGGTGTGTGGCTTGGGCCAGCTCTCTCAAGATGCTATCTTCAGTACAGCAACTGGGCAGGAAGAGAAAGGGAGAGAGGGGAGTGTATAATAAGTGCCCATGTTCAGTATGAGTTATTTTCCATCACTAGTGGTGTGAAATATGAGGGGGCAAGCTGTGGTCATAATTTGATAAGACTCTGAAACCCACCTAGGATTTATATTCCATAGAGTTTATTAAAGTCAGTTGTTTGCTTGCTTGTTTTTTTGTTTGTTTTAATTTGGCTACTCATCTGCCAGCCGGGCTAAGGAAATGTTGTCAAGGGAAGGTCAGATTCTAGAATAGACAGTCTTGAATAAAAGCCTAAATATATGGAGCACATAAATGCGTATTTGTATGTAATGCTGTTTTGAAAGTGACAGTCTTTTCCATGCACTTTAGTTTTTGTTTGTTGCTCTAGTCAGCCATCCATCCAAAAAAAAAAGTGTCTTTCTTTCAAAGTGTCTTTATTGAGCTGTTGAGATGAATACTAGACTTTCTTCCAGGAAGATATTGACAACATAAAACAAAGCAAACTGTGAGGTAGGCGTGTTGTTTGCACATCATACTGGCGATAGGTTAATGCCGCTCAAAGTGGTAATGAGTGCATAGCCATCTATCCCCATCAGTGTCGAGTTCTGTCTTCCATGGGTAGCTAACTGGAAGCCCATCCACCCAGCAGATTCTCAGACAAGGAATTAGGAAATTCAGGGCACAGTGTTTTACGAAGTGTTGCGTCACCAGATGATGTGACAGACAGTTCTTTATCCTCAAGTCTGCAGTTAAGTGACTGGAACAAGGTTGGAGAGGAGAATGTTGAGACAAAGATGGTGCCAAGAATGCCCTGGGCTGCTTCAATTTGCGTGTTGCAAATTCTGAAGCTTATCATGGTGCTACTACGTCTTCTGCCTTCTAGCCCACTTTGAAAAAAAAAATTGCAGACAGGGTCTCCCTATGTAGCCCTTGGCTGTCCTGGAATTATATAAGCCAGGCTGGACTCGAACTCAGTGGAGATCCACCTGCCTCTGCCTCGCAAGTGCTAGGAATAAAATTACTTTATCTGAATGAATCATTCTTTGGAAAGAAATTCTGTGAAAGACTTTGAGGAAAGACAAGAATTTCATGTCAAGGCCAGTAGCTCCTGCCCAGCAGTCACCTCCCCTATAGGTACATTCAGAAACCCAAGAACATCCTGAAACAGCCACTGTCCACAGCTCCTTCCTTCCCAGTCTAATTTCCTGGCCACTAGACCCTTCCCAGTACAGACTTCCTAAAGGAACACAGAGGGAATCTCTTGCTCATGACTGGCAAAGTGGATGCAGCTATGCAGATGGCTGACCAGCTCACTACCCGTCTCTAAGCTCATCCAAGGGGTTTGCACATATATGTGTATGGGCCCATGTCTGTATTCATATATGGAATGGAACATACCCATATCCAGCCCTCAGAGTTCGTGACACATTATGAAGAAAATCAGGATCCCCAGGTCTCCCCAACTCCAGAGTCCGAGGAGACATAATCCAGGGTTAATTTTACATTATATAGAAAACAGACTCTCAGCCCAGTGTTGATGGCCTCAGTGAGGTAGAAAGCTTTCCTTCACAGTTTTCACAGTAGCTCCGCTGAGGACTCTTTCACACCGTCCTGGATAGTTGGCACAAATGACCACACTCTCAAGATACCGTGGCTTAGAAACGAGTGGGCAGTGCCAGTAGCTGGAGGGATAGGAAGCCACCTCTGTGGACCCCACCTTGTTCAGCGGAGGGGGTTCTAGTCTTAGAACAATAGTTAGTATTCTCAGCAGGCTTGGGGTGTGTGTCAGGCGCCCAAGATGTGTAATTAACTGTTTCTGGAGCCCAGGGGGCACACATTTACACTTTAAAGAGAAACTGCTAAGAGATAATTAGAGTCACATGTGAGGGCTTGGCTCTACAACCCTCTCTTCTCTCCCTGTCTCCATGTGCCCTCTCTCTTTCTCTCTCTCCATTTCTTTCCCCTACTCCCTCTCTCTTCCCCCTCCACTCCCTCCCTCCCTCCCTCCTCCCCGCTCTGCACTTCTTGCTCTGTTCCATGCCATCCACTAACGCTGCTCACTGTCAGACCGACAAACCCTTACTTTGCCAGCTACTTAGCGGTGGCCAGTGTCATTTTTGTGATGTTGCAGCTAGTAATATGAGCCCAGTTGCATAGTCACAAAAGTGATCATTGGAAACTGTGACTGCTGCAGGGACATGGGGGCCCCTCTCTGAGCCTCTAACGACCTGGCCTGACTTTGCTTGCTGTTCGTTTGCATGGCGACTCCTTCTCACTCAGTGACCGAGGGTTGGTTTGTATTGCTAACGGTTCCTTCTTGGGGAAATCCTCCTGCCAAAGTTCACATAGTACCCATTTCTGCTCAGTGTTGGAGACCTCGCTTACTGATGATCTAAGAGCCAAATGAGACAACTGTGTATTGCTCATCTTCATGAATAACCAGCACCTGCATCCCAGGTCCTCGGATGAACACATTGGCTCCATGTGTGATGTTTTTGCTTTTCTATTTGTGATATTTCACTGTAATTTTCATGCCCACACCAGACCCGCCCTATGTCAGACATAAATATTTACATGCAACCCCGGGCCAGGTAGGAGACACTGTGGAAATACTTATGTCTGACATAGGGCGGGTCTGGTGTGGGCATGAAAATTACAGTGAAATATCTCGAAGGCCACCTGAGGCAATCAATCTGGAGAAAACACACCTTAAGCATCCTGGAGAGGAAGATGGGGCCATGGGAGTGGAGATCTGAGTGGCAGCCACTTAGCCTGGGTCACACTCTTAGAGAGATTATGGGTGCATTTTGCCACAGTGGGTGCTGAGGAGTTAACAGTACTCTACCTTACGGATTCTTTGTAGCATTTCTTAAGGTGCCTCTTCTATGCAGCACAGAGTAAACCTGGTGCCTAGCCACTTGTGAGCATGCAGACTTTCCCAACCCAAAGTAGCCAAGCATGCAGTGTAGTGGGGAATCAAAGACTCCAGGTTGTTCCTGTTAGCAGGGGAGTCCTGCAGAAAGAGAAAGAGCTTTAACAGGAAAGCCACCCAGTGCCAGGCCAGGGTTCCATCACAAAACACCTCAGCCCAATGCAAAGGGGCTTCATTCATGCCATGGCTGTGGAACCTCCGTGTGGGAACCCACTGGGGAACAGGAAACTTGAACAGGCAAAGCAAGTGGGTTTACTTTCTAACCTGGTTATTCTCCAAGGACTAAAACTTTTCCAGGTACCCCAGAATGTGGGTGCTGTTGCTCAGGGAGTTTGTCTCTAATTTCTCACCTCCTCCCTGGCCTTTAAGTGCATCTCACACCCATGGCCACAAAAGGCACTCTCAGAAAGGACTTGCTTTACCCTTGTGGTTCTGCGCACTCCCCTTCTTTGGATCCTCCTCGGTGGGTGGCCCAGAGGCTCTAAGATGCTGCAGGTTTTCACAGATTATTAGAGAGCAGCCACCGAACAAGTGCAGCTGAACAGAGCTTTGAACATGACCTGTCTGTAGGGGAGTGCATCTTATCCGGGCTCTGCATCTGCCCTTCAATTCCCATTTGCTGGTCCCATTGTGTGTGTATGGGGGGGCGGGTGGATACTCAGACTTCTATCAGAAGTACCTAAGTCTAGTAACACTGCAGTGGAAGTCAAAACAGAAAAAAGAAAGAAAGAAAAAGAAAAAGAAAAAAAACCCTGATATTGTGCTGCCTGATTCTAAATTATCTACTCAGCGCATGGACATAGGACACAGGCAGCTACCAGCTCCACCTGGTCCTCTCTGCTCGGAGTCTTGAAGCCATAGTTGATTTCCACGTTCCACTCACTGTCACAGGGCTTTGGAGGCAAAGGGATGTGACATATTTCGATTTCTGGTTCAAGGGGAAACATGTATTTTGTATTGTCATTTTTTTCTCCCTAATTTGAGTCTCGTTTCAGGAGGTCACATTATAGAGCACCCCCTCATCACACTCTCTTTTTCCCAGCAAACTTAGATTGTCTTTGCTTTTCTTGATAAGAATATTTTACTGAGAACTTTAATGTGCTTTGAAAATTTGTTAGTTGCTTCACTGAATTTAAAAAATAAACCTGGGAGCTTATACTATGAGTTGAAACCAGCCCCTCTGGTTGAGATATGGTTCGGTCAGCAATACCTTAAGTGTCTCACGGATAGAGCTCATAACAACTACTGCTCTAAATTTGTACAGTGGATTTGCTTTTAAAAACACCCGATTTAGAAAAATAGGAAAGATGGCCCTGAGATCCCTGGAGTGTTCTCTAGTGTTTACATACCCTTACCTCTAGATAGCAGATAAGGTAGGACCTTTAGAATGTTGTTGTTTTTAGATGTAATAATGTTACATTTCAGTGTGATGAACAAACTATAAGACCTTTTGAGCATATAGTACAAAACTCAGAGTTTCCAACAGGAGTCCAGCCCTGGAGCCTCATACAAAGACACATCAGGAGGGAAGAAGGGACTTGGGTGGGGTTCAAGGCCCTAAGGGACAGGCCTAGCTCCCTGGCCTGTACCTTTGGCTAAAAGCCAGGAGCTCACACTTGCAAGGGGGCAACAAAGCACTTACTATGGATGTGCAAGACGTCTTTTGAAAGTTCATTTACCAAGTTACCATTGAAAGGAAAAAAAATCATTAAGTTAGATTGTAAATTCTCCCTCTGTACGTCCAAACAGGCTGTTGTGAAATGATTTAGAAGTGTGGACTGGGTGCTGGGGCTTGTTAGTGTTTTGGATGACAGAGTCTTGGCATATCACCATAACTTTTATCTTTTTTTATTTCAGAAAAGTAAACAAGTGCTACAGAGGCCGCTCTTGTCCAATAATTGTTCATTGCAGGCAAGTATAACTTTTAACATGGATTAAGTTTTACTGTTTTGAAACATAACAGATACCATTACTGTGTGGGCTGAGCTTTCTGACTGCTGGTGACTGTATCTAGTGGGTCTCTCTAAGAGAAGCCACAGGCATAAACCTAATTTGCCATTCTGTTTGGCTAGAGGAAGCTGTGGATTTTTGCCACAGCACAAGGACTGCGTTGTACTGTAAACTGTCTCCTATTTATAAATGCCCACATACAAATATCTTATTTTTTCTTAAATCTTCCTGGTGCCACAAAAACTTGAGGACCACAGGTTCGGCCATGTGACTTTATCCAGTTACAAGGTAAAAATAGCCAGGAGACACACTGGGAACAGTCTGCAAAGACAGGGACTAGCTGACAGCACCCCTCTGTTCTCAGTGGCTGAGGCTAAGGCACAGTAGTAAAGCTGAGAGGACACTCAGCCCAGCAGTTCTGTCTCTCTCCCGGACCACTCAACTATTCCTGGTGAAGTCACACTCCGTTTTTCTAGAACCATCTCACAGAACATGCCTTTCTGCCTGGAAGGAAGACAGTCTGACCCTAAAGGTCAAGCATCGTGTGTGTGTGTGTGTGTGTGTGTGTGTGTGCATGTGCATGCACACCCAAAATCTGGGCAAATGCTTCTGCCTTTGAGCTGGGTGTGAAAATAGCTTGTGGTTTTGTGTCTCACAAAACAGAGCAAAGCATCTTTTCCCCGTAAAAGTATCAAGATGTTACAGTTTGTTGGAAGATTTTATGTAGTATTTCTTAAAATTTCTGAGTCTGTGCCACATACAGAAGTGAGCCATGTCCACCTTAAGGATGTCAGCAGCAGTCCCCTAAACGCCTGTATGCAATGAATGAAAATAAAAAAGTGTTTGGAGGAAGCTGTGAAGGATGAGACTCTCCATCTGAAAGACTGCCTGTGGACCTTCAGAGGATGCCTCCCCTTGAAGTTGCAGCTTATTTGCTAGAAGTCTACATGTAAAGCATCCTCCCTTTAGGAGAGGCCAGGGGCATGAGAACAAGTGCCATTTGATGGAAGAGCATGTTGAAAACTCACATGACACAGTGGCAACATTTCCATAGGAGAGGAGATGGCCTCATGTGGTCCTTGTGAGAAAAGATGGCACTGGGCCAACCGTTTCCACAGAAAAGGAATTTTCCTACTTTTTCCCACTTGCCCCTGAAGAGACATGATTCGGAACATTTGTACAACTCTGGTCCTAGTGGCAAACATTCCAGGTGTACCTGGTACCATGAGGGAGCCATGAAAGGACAGTGCTTTCTGAGGTGTATGATCACACAATGAATGGAAGGCACCTTGAGAAGGATAGTCGTGCATATTGACAGGAATGAGAAGAGAGCCCAGCCCTGGCACCCAGTCTTCTGCACCCGGCCTGCTGCTGGCTTGCAGTCATAGGGGATTATGGGGACAGCAGAAGGCAAATGCCATCTACCTCTAGCACCAGCAAGCTTCTCTTCGTTTTTGTTTTTCCCATGACAAAATTGACTATATCTGTGGGTAAAGGATGGGCAGGGAGAAACAACATTCTAAGAAAAAGCATTCCTGGAGAAAGGAGAGCAGCTGGAGAATGAGGCCCTTCTTGGCCCCGCTTCTTCTTGAGTGTGTGTGTGTGTATGTGTCCTTTGCCCTCCCTGTAACGGCTGTTTCCCTTCCTCTCCCAGCCCCGCTTGAGAATGAGGAAGGACGTGGCTGCTGGCTTTGCTGAGCCTGCTCACCCAGGGTGGGCAGCCTTTCACTCTCTCTCCTTCTGTTGACAGTGACGGTGCTGGCAGGAGTGGAACCTACATTCTGATTGACATGGTTCTCAATAAGATGGCCAAAGGTGAGAGATGGTGGTGTTGCTATAGCAACGCGGGGGGGGGGAGCACTATTCACAGGAGGCCTTGGAAAAACTAGCCGGTTGTTGTCCGTTTCCTGAGTCAATTTGTACTGAGGCTGTCTGCAGCAAGTGTGTTTGTTTCTGAGGTTCATCCTCTGCTTTTGGTGGAGCAAGCACACCTAGAGGCTCTGCAAGAAGGGGCTGTCCCCTGCAGCTTGGTGCCGCCGGAGTGAGGAGGGGCAGAGACAGCCTTGGACCTTCAAACCCTGCTGCAGGTCAAAACGTCCTTTGTGTAACCTTCTGTTGCTGTTAACTGGTTTTGCAAGGTGTGATTCAGATTTCCTGCCACCTTCACCTAAGAACAGGTTCTAACATCCCCAGTATGCAGACTTGGATTAGAGATGTGTCTGCGTGTGCAGTGTGTGCCTGTGTGTGGTATGTGTATGTGTGTTTGGTGTATATGTGGTGTGGTGTGTCTGAATATATGTGTGTGGTTTATGTGTGTGTGTGTGTGTGTGTGTGGTGTATGTGTGTGCCTGTGTGTGTGTTTGCATGTGCCTGTGTGTGTGAGTATGTGTGTATGTATATGTATGTGTGTGCTGTGGTATATGTGTATGCTTCTGTAGTGTGTGTGTGATGTGTGGTATGTGTGTTTGTGTGTGTGTGCCTGTGTGTGTATGCTTGTGTGTAGTGTGTGTGCTTGTGTGTGTGTGTGTGTGTCGTGTGGTGTGTCTCTGTGTATATGTGGTGTATGTGTGTCTGTGTGTATCTCTCTGTGTGTGAGTGTGGTGTGTGTGTATCTGTGTGTGTGTGTCTGTACTGGGCTTGAACCCATCTTCACACAAGCTAGGAAAGCACTCTGCTTCTGAGGCACACCCTGGCCCCATACAAGCCCTCTAACACCCTCCTTAAGACTCAAAGTGCATTGTGGGCCTGGGATGTGGGACCCAGAACAAGACGTATAGCCTGTCCCTCAAGAGGACCTCGGGCATTCCTGTGCTGGGTTTTGAGCAGTGCAACCTGCTACGTTGGCCCATGACACGACTTTCTACATTTATAACGACCAAACTCTTGTCCTGTGGAACCCAGACCATGCAGGGAAGGAAGTCAGAGATGAAGTTGAAGGAGAGGGTTCCATTACTCCTGGGGACCTGCAGCCTAAGAACCCCAGGCAGAGCTGCTAGGAAAGCCCAGCACCCACCTGCCTGCCTCCACCTTCCCTCTCCTGACTGACTCATCCCATGGTTCCCAGGAAGCACAGAGCTGGGTGGCACTTAACAGCCTCCCTCAGCTGTGAACAGCATGTTCTGTCTGAACTCATGAGCAAACCATGCTGCCCTGGCGTCAGGCACTTTTCACACATTGCATTCCATCCTTGCCTGGTCATCATAACAAATCCTGATGGTAGAGTACAGATGGATTCCTGGATTTTGCAAGAATGCTAGCATTCCTGTGTTTTCCCCTGGCAAGGTGGGAAAGGAAAGGGAGAGAACAGAGCTAGGCAGAGGAAGGAGAGGAGAGAGAGAGAGAGAGAGAAAGGAAAGGGGAAGGTAAGAGAGAGAGGAGAGGAACTGGGAAGGGAATGAGAGAAAAAGAGAGGGAAGAAAGAGCAAGAGGAAGAAAAATGGAAGTGGGAGGGGACTGGCCCACTGAGGTGGGAAGGGATAAGGCAGCAGCAGCAGCAGCAGCAGCGATGTGGGGCTCATTTAGAGCCTGAAGCATCTGCAGACTGACCTAGCTTGCAGCCAGGGACTTTTGCACTAGAGGCAGGTACTTTAGCCCCCCTGGGGCTCCAGGCTTCCTCTGCCCAGCTTGTTGTGTCAAATGTTGTGTCACACCCTCCCCAGCACCCCTGCCCAGCTATGTGCAGGAACGGTCACAGACAAAAGCAGAAACAGAATGCAAACATTGTGGCTGCTTTTAGTAGTGTTGTTTCTCAGGGGTTGTAACACAACCTTAACATTTTCCTTAAACATGTCTCTTTCTCTTTCTGCATTAATGCTGCTCTGACTCATTCTCAACATCTTTTTCGTGGCAAATATGCAGATATTGGTGCAGCAGCAATCGATGGAGCTCCTCTTCCCTTTCTGCCCTTCCTCTACTTGCTCTCACGAACACAGTATTTTCCTTTTGTTACATCAAAATTCTCTCAGAATGATACAGATTGTTTTAGCTAGATGTTTTCTTTCATGGTTGTGTTTGCAGTGTGCTATAAAAAGCTCTTTGGAAACACTTATTTCATGTGAAAAGATGCCAAACAGAGCAGAGTGAGTGCTAAAGGTACCACCCAGGATTAGGCCCTAGTGGAGGCCACTCCTGCGGGTGGGAGGGGAGGGGGGGGCTGTGATCTGGACTGGGTTTTTAGTGACTCCATTCACCTCCTAGAGAAATAAGCAAGGGCAGTCATTCCATCAGGCCCAGGGGGGTGGGCTAACTGTCGTCCACTGGCCCAGGCCTGCCATTTGCTAGCTCCATTCTACCATGTAATGTCAGATTCCATTTAAAGTGTGGGCTTGGTGCTCACAATGCAGGCCCATCCATGTGGAACTGGTCAGAGCCAGCAGGCTCCCTGCTCTCTGGGATCCATCACCCCCCTTCCAATCCTGACCTGCTCCCCTTCCCCAGGGGACTGCAGTGTGAAATCCCCTGACCTGGGGCCCAGCTAGGGTCTCAAGAGAGATCAAAGGGCAGGCGGCTCCTCACAGACTGAGGTGGGCCTTTCCCAGGCCACCACCCCTAGAGGCCGCTGGGGCTTTGTCCTGGGCAGCTGGGGTGCCTTTGTCTGGCCTGAGAAGCTGGAGGCCATGCTGCTGACCCAGTGTTGATCAGATGATCAGAGGCCCCAAGACCTGGGCATGAAGTCTTTCTTCCCAGTTCCCTCTCTTAAAAGGAATGAATTGCAGGAGCAGAAAGAAAGCCTTTGCAAAGCTGGCCTGTTCAGCCATGCTGTCCTCAGAGTCCCTCCACCCAGTGCACCCAGTTACACGCAGCAGCGGCAGCCGGCTCTCATTGACATCAGCCTTTCAGGGATTAAGGCCCTTTGGCCTAGCACAAGGGCTGGAGGAATGGAGTTGGAATAATTTAAGTTCTTTCCGCGCTGTCTGGTTTATTAGCAAGTAGACAATGAATGAAGCACCCTGCTCCAGAAGATCTGAGCTGCACCTAGGTGTTGGGTCCGGAGATCACAGTTTTATGTCGTTTGCCACAGCAAATGCATGTTCTATTCTGAAGAGATTCAAGGCCTCTCCCATTGAAGGGGTTGGCTCTCACCTGGCCAGGCGTGTATTTCCAGCCATGCTCCTTCCTAACCTTGTGCCTTCTAAATTTCTGTTCAGCCCTTACAGCCCCTTACCCAGGTCTTCTTCCTATCTCCTTACGTTTGAAAGGACTGGAGAGTGGTCCAAGCTTCCACACCTGAGTCACCATGCACCAGGACCCACAGAGCCCTAGCATTCAGGATTACTCAGTCAGGGCCAGCACAGACACACAGAGCCTGACTGCGAGGTTTCAACAACATCTCTAGCAGGAGTTTGGGAGAGGAGAGGGTACCCTCGGCAGAAATCTGCTTTGAATAGAGACCAGCAGCCAGGTCTCCCTGCGCTGTGGCCCACGGCAGGTGCTTCTGATTGGTCAGCTACAGGCTAGGAACTGAACCTTCCAGTATGAGTCTCTGACCCCATCTCCTGCACAAATATGTGTTAGAATAGGCTCAGGCTAGTTCACATTCAGGGCTGCTGTCCTGCGAGATTCCCACAGTCAGAGTGGATTTGGATACTGACCTGGTGAGCAGCCTCAGACTCCCCCTCAACAACCTAACATGTCTCTCTACCCACTGTCACTGCCCCCAGGGTGCCCTCTCTTATAAGATGTACAGTCTGTGAGTGGCCTGGGCAGACTGTCCGCCCTTCTGCCCCTGGCTGACTTCCTTTAGTACAGGGTCTTCATGTTCATTCACTCTGCAGATCATGTTTGTCTTCACCGGACTAACCGTGATCAGTTACAGAGCAGACCACATGTGGCTCCTCGGTTGACAGGCTCATCTGCTGATCTGTTTCCAATCTTGAACTGCTCCCCGGATGTGCGAGCATCCCTGCTTGGAACTGTTTTGAGTGTATGTTGAGGGACGGGGTGGCTGGTAAGGTGCCAGATCTACACTGTACCACCATGGCTGTGCTACCCTGCATTCCCACAGTGATACAAAGAGTTCCATTTTCCTCACATGTGCTGTGTGCCACTGCTTTGCTGGGTTCTCTCTTTTCTTTTTATGTTTATTTATTACTTCAAGTTCCATCTCCATCACAGCCCCCTCCCTCCATCCCTACCCGTCCCACCCTCCCACTCTCTCCTCCTTTTCCCACCTATCCTACTCCTCCAGTGTGGGGTGCCCTACAAATCAGCCCCCTTCAGGTCAGCAGTTATATGAGGGTTAAGAGCTTCCTCTTGCACTGGGGGCCTTCATGGCAGCTCCACCAGGGCAAAATGTCCCACTAACAGGTAACAAAGTCTGTGTTCCTGTTCCTTTTGGGGGTTCTATCTTTTTAAAATGGATTTAGTTTCAAGTTTTATATTTGATAAATATATATTTATATATTACATACTGAGAAAATTCTCTCTCACTCTTCCACCCTCTTTAGTCTCCCCTACCCCCCCCCCATTAATCTCTTCTGTTCCCCTAGACACGTCACGTCTACTTCCATGTGATACATGTGAGATTTTATGTGTAAAACCGGGGAGCCACAAATGAGAGAACAAATCTTTCTGAGCCTGGCTTCCTTCACTTAGGGCCTCTCCAGTTATATCCATTTTCCCACAAACAACAGGACTTCATTCTCATTAACTCAGAAAGTGCCATTGTGACTATGGATTGTCCTATAGCTGAGCTAGTCCAAATTCTGACACAGTAAACACTGATGTACAAGTATGTCTGTGGTGTGTTGACCTGAAGCCCTTCAGGTGAGTGCTGAGTGGTGCTTTATAAAGCTTATCATATGGAAGACCTATTGGTTTTTGAGAACCCTCTTATCATA
>CAJQZJ010001511.1:23711382-23740802 GCA_907164525.1 Lophiomys imhausi
TACTGTTTTTTTTTTGAGAACCCTCTTATCATATGGAAGACCTATTGTTTTTTTTTGAGAACCCTCTTATCATATGGAAGACCTACTGTTTTGTTGTTGTTGTTGTTGTTGTTGTTGTTTTGTTTGAGAACCCTCCGTGCTGACTTCCACAGTGGTTCACTGCTTCACAGTCTCATTTATAGTAGATGTGGGTTCCCTTGCACCCACTGCCTACCAGCATTTATAGTTACTTATTTCCTGACTGATTGCCATTCTGTCGGTTATTTTTCTATTGGGGTGGTAGCCCTCCTGGTGTGTGTGAAACCATCTCATTGTGGTTTTGCCTTTCTTTTCCAACTACTGATGATATTCAGCGTCTCAAAGCATCCCTCCCTACTCATGTATCATCTTGGGGAAAATGGTGATTCAGTCCTTTGCCTCTTTGTGAATTGGAGCTTCTTGTTTTCTTCTTTCTATATTCTGAATATTAACCCCTATCAGATGTGTATATGTGACTGGCACTTCATCTTTTTCCACTTAATAGTTTTCCTGTCTTGGTTTCACAGACAGGTATCTAATGTTGTCTAAGTTATCTTTTAAAATGTTTTCCCTCAAAATCTTTTCTTTTGTTGCTGTGAATTTAGTATCATATCCAACGTCATGGGGAGTCCTTATTTTCCTATAGGAGAAGTTAAGTTCTATCAGTAGGCCTGAGCAACAGGAGGCCTGCTCTGGGAGCCAAACAGGATCGCAGCCTAAAGAGAACCCTGAAGGCTGGTGAGCAGCACAAGATCGTACGATGCAGCACTGTCTGCTATAGGCAGGGACAGAACATCTTCCCCAAGTAATAATGTGTGCCTTGTGAAATCTTCAAAGGGGGCACCCTCTCCTCTGGAGCTGACTGTTCAACACGTAACCACGTGTATCTACCTGAGCTTTCAAAGATGGCTGGGGAATAGCTCAGTGGGTAAAGGTTCTCATCACTAGGCCTGAGAGCCTGAGTTTGATTCCCCAGGAAACAGGATGGAAGGAGAAACAACCCCTTCTCTCTACAAGCCCAGTCCCTGCCACACCGCCCTGTCCTCCGATGCCCTGATGCAGTAGCTGCTGGGCTAGCCTCCCTGCCCCTTTTCATCCCTCCAGATCTGCCTCCACAGTGCAAGTGTGGTATCAGACAAAAGACCTTGGATGCCTGTCTTGCCTGGGAGGCCCTTCCAGCCATCATGGCTGCCTCCACCCCTGGGACCTCCCTGGTTCCTTCAGTGACACGGAACACAGGACTTTGTTTCTTTAAGATTTATTTGTGTGTGTGTGTGTGTGTGTGTGTGTGTGTGTGTGTGTGTGTGTGTGTGAATATTTTACCTGCACATATGTAAGTATACTCTGCACATGCCTGATATGTACAGAGGCCAAAAGAGGGCATTGGATCCTCTGGAATGGGTCTTACAGGTAGTTGTGAGCCACCACATGTGTGCTGGGATTTGAACCCAGGTCCTTTGCAAGAGCAGCCCATGCTCCTAACCACATAGCCATGTCTCCAGCCCCACCCAGGACCTTTTCATGTATCCTGTGGCATGGGTGTGATCTTCCTCCCCATCACTTCATGGAGCTCACTGTCACTCATGACACACAGTCATGAGTACAGTGACATTCATGCTTTTGGAGAACACAAGCTTAAAACATGCAGGTGTCGTGCCATTGAGTCCAGAGGGAACACACAATGGCGATGTGTCAGCTGCCTGGCCCTGAGCACAGGTGACCTGCACAGCAGCATCGGGGCCATTCAGTGTTTGCCCCAACAGTGACTGGCTATGGTTCTCAGCTGTCAGGTGATGAAGCTGACAGAGCTGTCAAGGAGCTCAGGGGAGACCCACAAACCATTTCTTACAGGACTGCAGGGGACCTGACCACTTTATTGGAAGCCGACAGAGTGGGTCTTGAGAACTTCAATAAATTGCCCAAAGGCTTCCAACTGGCTGAAGAGACCTGCTCTTCCTAAAGAGCTCAGAGACCACCAGGGAAGAGCTGAGGAAGTGTGGCCTTTGTTAGGTTCCAAGGTTAGAGGGGAAGGTCAGTGGGGATTGCATTGGCTGTAATGAACTGACTAGAGGAAGAAGGACTGAGGGGAGGAATGACTGGTGACAAGTCCACTCCACTCTTAAGGCCTGGAGTCACAGGAGAGGCGACAGCATGTGTGGATGTTCACAAGGCCGGTGGCCATGGGGACAAGAGGGCTACAAGCCATGAGAGCTGCAGTACAGGCAGGTCAGACAGAGTCTAGAGGAGTGTCATCAGCTGGCATAGCATCAAAGAGCCGGCATGAAGGAAAAGGCTATGCCCATGCCAGATTGTATGTGGATGAATCTGGTTTGGACAGACAGATGGAGCAGGTTGCAGGGCAACAGGAATGTTTCAGTACCATCAGGAAGAGAAAGGCACAGATGGCCATAGGCTCTCTTCAAAATGGAGATGGTTTCCCTCACAGCTCAAAAGCTTGCAGGTTTAAAAAGGCCAGAAGAAGAGAGGGCCAAGGTAGAAGAAGACCCCCCTCTTCTCTAGAACAGTCAGCCATGCACCATGTGGATCAGGCACTGCGTGGGTCCACTGCTGCCCCTGTGCTCCCTACACATTTCCTCTGGGCTCCCAGTGTGTCAGAGGTGGTAAGTAGGCACTGGGGTAACATCTGACATCAGTGCTGCCTGGGAGCCAGACATGTCCCAGACAGCAGGGAAGATGTTTTGGTATATGGCTGTCCCGCACAGTCCTTATGATAGTCAGAGAAAATGTTTATCCACTGGGAAGGACTGAAACTACATCCACGCTGGCTTTGCAGCCTTCTATCCTACACAAGGGTCCACATATGTATACATCCTTGTGGAAAGGTGCATTGCCATAGCAGCAGGAATTCCTGGCCTCTACCCAAGAATGGCTCACACTGCATTACCCCTTCCACACTACACCACCTAAGACAGTTTGCTTCTAGCGGTCTTGACTCAAGCCAGCACCATTCTCTCTCAGCTACTTCTCACCTCAAACCATAGGTTGGTCTGTTATTTATTCAAAATCTGGGCTTTTCCCTTACTGCCCTCTGATCCCAGCAACCTCTGACTTCTGAACCCCATGGGCTTTGTTCTCTGGCTACTCCCTGTGGACACTTGGGTGCTCTCAGCAGAGCCTTGGCCCTGCTCTCTGTTGCCCTCGCTAACTCCTCATATTGGGGGCAGAATCTGGGAGAGGGTTGCACCCCTGCGGAGACCACCTGTCTCAGATAGGGAACAGCCAACCCCTATGATAACAGAAATATAGCATTGGCACCCTGCCAAACGATGGGCACCCCATTATTAAACTTGTTCCATGATATGTTTGGTTTTCAAATAAATATACAGCACATTTGTCTCCTTTGATCCCCAGAAATTTTGCAAAATGGAGATTGTAAGTTATCTAGGTCAGAAAGAAAAAACTTTTCTTGCCTTATATTTTTTGGTAAGTTCAGTTAGAATCAGCCTTAAAAATGTATAAAATGAAAACTTCTGAGTGCAGGGACCAGGACAGAGAGGAATGCAGTGTGGAGGTGTGGAATAGCCATGTACATGGGCACACATGCATGCAGGGATGAATATTAAATGCTGATGTGATGTGGACATACACATGAGCATGCATCCATGCATGCGTGCATGCATACAGGGGACATATATGTAATGTGGAGGCATGGGTGGCCATGCAAGGCACACATACATGCATGTAGTATGTAGTCCATGTAATGGGCAATGTGACAGTACAGCTGCAGGAGAAACAGGCACTCTTACAACATCCGCAGCATCCCTGGCCCCTGTCATTTTGAGCCCAGCCCATGCTGTTGGATGTAAAGGGGGTCCAGTGTGGCCTGCTTCCACTAGCCTATGATGAGTCTGACACTCAGCCGATTCACTCTTCCAACTGAGAGCTTAATGCTGAGAGATCACATCCTGACTGACCATGTGGGGAGCTCTGTTCCCCTCTTGGGATGTAGAAACTTTTCTTCTTTGTGTCTGTTAGTGTCATAGTGGTTCTTTTAAAATGTACTTAACATTATAAAGACTGAGCCGGTTGTATTTAGGAATATACATGTATTTACATATATGAATGTGATTTAAAAAAAGAAGCCATTTAAAAAAAAGAATTTGAAAGAGAGCAAGAAGGGTATATGACATGGTTTGGAAAGGGGAGAGAGAAACATTGAAACTATATTATAAGAGCAAAAAATTAATTTACTTAGGAAAGACCATTTCTCAGTTCATCCCAAGAATAGTATAGATTTTTTTAAAAAGTTTTTTTTATTTTTACTTTATAAGTGTGGGTGTTTTACCTGCATATACATGTGCCACATGCACGCAGTGCCAGCAGAGGACACAGACCTCCCTGTGTCAGATCTCATAGTAACTGGAGTTACAAGCAGTTGTTGGAGGTCGTATTGGTTCTGGAAATTGAACCTGGGTCCTCTGGAAGAGCACTCAGTGTTCTTAACCACTGAGCATTTCTCTAGCCCCAGTGGAAATATTTAACTCCTGTAAAAAGAAAGTCTTTCTGTCCTGGACACTTGATACATGCTGTCTTTCAGTTTTGAGGAGAAAAGTATATACGGTGTCTTAACTGTGCCCAGAGACTTGTGGGTAAAAACATCTGCAACAGAACCCGTCCACGCGCATGGAGTTATCTCTGAAGCATGCTGTTGGGACATGCTGAGGGATGACTGCAGCAGCTCACCTCTCTCCTGCTCATTCGGAAAGAGATGAGCTAATGACATTAGCCGAGCCACACGGCTCTGGCCTCCAATATCCAAACTCCAAGAGGATCAAAGAAAATCTTATAAAGACACACCAGGGGCATTTTTGCTCTGTTTGCTTTAACTTCAAATTGATTTTTTTCATTGTAAAAAATAGTTTTAATACTTTAATACTAATGCTCTTTTAATGTTAATTTCTCATGGGTGATATTTTTATCTAAAACTAAAAAAAGAAAAAAAACTATGTTGTGTTAAAAATGTACTTAGCTCATATGTAAACTTCTCAACCAATGGCCCCTCTGAAAGTTAAAAAGTAAAGTAAGAGTGGTTGGTATTCATGGAATAATGCCTCAATAGTACCCAAGTGGCCATTAAGGGACAGCCTGTGCTAGTAACGTTTTCTGGTCTACCAGCAGCATGCTTTATGGTTTGCCTACTTTCCCAAGGTAGAGCAGAAAGGAAATCCAGGAAGGAAACCAAGCTACACATGTGGCTGAGGACAAAAGCCAGCCCAGCGCTCAGAGCTCAGCCCACCTCCACTTCTGTTATATGTCCCTAAAGTCAACAGTGTAAATAAACTCCATCATTCCAAGAGTGTAACTTCGGTCTATATCTGGTGTCACACAGCCTGTGCTCTTGTACAGAAATTGCCTAGGCCTTCCTGGGGACTGCGCTCTGTCCCCTGTCCAGGGCTAAAGCTATCCCTGAAGACCCCATTGTGTCGCTGTCCGTTGTTACAGCTCATGGGTCCTTCCATCTGCACTTTGTTGGCATGCATTAGGATTTCCCAACTACTCCCATGCCTCTGGACTTAAGCACCATAGTCAGGAAGTCTGCAGATCTGCAACATCGTCAGTTACACTCTTCCAATGTCACCAAAGGGGTTCTGTTATTGTCATGTTTGTTTTTTAGGAGGAAGTTCCATTATAAACACACCATCGTGAGAGCTTCCTACTGGTAATTTAAGCAAATTCCTTTATATTCAGCAAATGTGGGTGAGAGCTCAGGGCAAACCATGTCATACCCTCCCACCCAGCAGCTGTGTCTGGGTATGGATGTTCATGTCACCATGGGGTCTCCCTGGCACTCAGGAGGCCATAGATAGGAAACCTGGCCTGCTCTTGGCCTTTCCTGGCACCTGCTCATCCCTCACAAAAGGTTCTGCACAGAATCCTATCAAAAGACATCTACGCACTTCAAATAGCCGATTACTCTTAATTCTAGCATTCAGGAAGACCTCAGCCACCCATATTGGACCACTGGTATCACTTAATAAATCCATTACATACTAATTTTAGTGTTCTGTGCTTTTCCAGCATTCATTTAATTGCCCTCACTACTCAGTGTTGGCTTCAAGCTGAGGAGAATTCTGAGACATCTAGGAATTACTTGATTTTTTAAATAGTTTGTTTAGGGGTAAGCTCATGTGTCTTCCCATCCCCTTTATTCAGAACTTGTAGTCCAAAATGATATCCTAGAGTAACACAATGAGATTTCAAAACATTTCACCAAGGATGCTATGCCATCAATATTGACTGACCCCGTAAACTACTATTCATGAAGGTCACCTGTTTCACCCAGTACCACCTTGCCTAGCTCTGAGAGGTCTAAGCATCCAGAAGCCAGACTTCTGGAAGGAGCTGTTCCTAAGCATTGGGCAGTACTGAAGATCCCCAACCTAGTTTATCATATGGTAGCCCTGCAGTATTATGGCTGCTAGGAGGGTTTTTGCATTCCCCTTGTTTAAAGGCCACTTTCTGGGAGGCCATCTTAAAGCTCATGTCCCAGATAAATCCTTCATCACACCAAGAAAGGACCAAGAAGCCGAGTTCATGCTGAGCCCAAGTCTTCCATCTTTAAGGTTTGTGGGCCAGAACCTCAGGGGTCACTGAGAACTAAGCCATCCCCTTCACGGGGAGCCAGGAAGAATACAGTTTGCCAGACTCACTTCCCTTACAGGTTTTACTGTACAATAGCAGCCACCACCGGCTCTGTCCTGTGAGTTACTCACAGTCTCTGTCAGGAGGGCTAGCCCACAGCCTCATTCTTACTGCCATCACAGAACACAGAAGCAGGAAACAAGGTCAGAGCCCACGTCCCTTCCTCATGTCACGGTACAGAACAATGCCTGTGACTTCGTGGTCTTCCGTTGTTTCAGAAAAGTGCCTCGAAAGATGTATTTTTTGTACTCGGGACTATTCTGATGAGACTGTGTTCACTAGAACTGGGGATCCTGCTGTGACAGTATGGGTCATGGCCTGCTACACACAAGATGGCCACTGGCAGCTCGGAGGCCCAGCACAGCCACAGAGTCGCAAGGTGGAACAAGACGGCCTTGGGCATCTCAGAGTCTCACTTCCAACTTGGTGGTTGAGGCACATAGGCATGCCGATGACAGTTATGACTCTCCAAAGTCCTCCACAGCCAGGTACCATGATGTGCCCAACCACTCTGACCTTGGACAAGCTGCTGGGTCTTGATGAGTCTCCACCGCCTCATCCATGGGGAAAGGAAGACGTTCTTGACCCACTTTGCCATATTCTGCTAACAACGTGATCACCTATGGGCCAGATCTATGTGGGGTTTGCTGACCTACCCTGCTCCGATTCCCACGGCATTCTGGGTTACTCAAGCCAGAGGCTACTTCCTTCCACCCACTAAACTGCAACAAACTCTTGGATAGGCTGATGGCTCGGTAGCTGTCTGCTACAGCAGGATTGTTAAATTGTTCTGTGACCCTTTATGCCTGAGGAATTTTTGCACCCTCCCAGGCATATAGACATATGAGAAAGGTATATAAAACAAACATTTGCTGGAAATAAATTATAAAGAAATGTATTTTAAAACAATTCTTTGGTAAATACATAATTTTACCATTTGTTAAAGACTGAAGCAAATTTGCATGCCAGTGTTTAATTTTACATAAATAAATAACTCTTACTGAATATTTGATACTGTGGGGCATGGAGCTACTTCAGCATTTCCAGAGTTGGTCAATATTTTGATTTTATAATAGTCAAAGCCAAGAACATTGCTTTTCATAAACACATAGTAGAAAAGAACAGAAGTATGTTTACAATCTCATCAGGAATTGTTGGAAGTGCTATCTTAATTCCAAGCCAAAATTCCTGTAACAATTTTATTTGAAAGTCAAGTCAGCAATTCAAACAGCAACTTAAAAAAATTTTAATATTCTAGCATAATTCAATCCAAAGATATACTAACTTGATGCCTCTATGCTGAGGTGTGACAGTAGGGAAACATTTCAAAAATCTGTTTCCCATACTTAATCCACTAATAAGAGCAGAAAGCTTTGCCTGTAGAATAAAAACAATGCAGTTCGTGGCATATAACTGTCTCCAGTACGAACCAAAACTGTGTTCTCTGTTGCATGACATGATATGGTGGCATGTGCACGGCATACACATGTATGTTCCAAATCAAGTGAACACACACAGTGCAGCTCAGGCAAGTGGGTCGGAAATGCCTCCAATTCTTCATGCACTTAATTTTGGATTCATTTTTGGTTGCTGTGGCACATTCTGAAATCTTTTATCATCATCAAATTTTTCTCAAGCCACAGTCAGTTTCATGAACCAATATGGGGCCTGCAGTTTAAGAAGCTGTGTACAGGGGATAGAAAGATGACTTGGCAGGAATGAATAAGAGCATTCACTCCCAGCACCCACACAGAGACTTAACCATCTATATTCTAGTTCCAAGAGACCCAGTGCTCTCCCAGCCTCTATGAGCACCAGGCACATACACGGTACCCACACATACATGCAGGCAAAGCACTCATATACACAAACTAAATATTTTTTAAAAAGAAATTCCCACTGAAGGAGCTAGCAAAATAGAAAGACAAGAGCATGTGTTAATAAGGTTGAGACTCATGCCTCACAGCCTGGTTATGGGCACCTCATCATTACCTAGATGGTGCCATCTACGGAGAACGCAGCTCTCCGCGGAGCCACCCACTATGAACAAGCATAGGTATTGTTTTGTTCTGTTCAGATCTTGGGCTCTTGGTTTTAGGAGGCAAGGAACTATGCATTCAAAAGCCAATATTAAGATGAAAGATCAGCCTAGCCTTTCATATTTAAAAGAGAAAGCAATCCTAGTCAATCAAGATTGAAGTCTGCATGTGCTTCTTCCTTTCATATAATGGATCCTTTAAGGTGCCACACAAAAAAAGAAGAAAAAAAAAAGGAAAAATAAAAAAAGCCAATAAAGCCCTGCTTCTTAATGGCTGTGGCTGGCTAATGGTGAGTATCTATGCAGGCATCTTATAACAAGTTTTCAGCCCAGCGTTCTTGAATTAATGCTAATGAAAGCTGCCCTGGCCTTATTTTTCTATATGAACACTGGAATTGCAGCTGCCTGCCAAGCTGCTGAAGAATGAGTCTAATAATTTTCAATTGGCCTCTTCGCCCAAAGGGAGCCCGATAGCAGGAGATTGGCAGATGCGGTGTGGATTATCTTGTGCACTGAGCTCAGCCCAATTTGTGATTTGTTGCAGGTGCTAAAGAGATTGATATCGCAGCGACCCTGGAGCACTTAAGGGACCAGAGACCAGGCATGGTCCAGACAAAGGTACTGTCAATCAATCCTCTGGGACTTTAAATGTGTTAAAGGTGCCTCTCTTCGTGATTTTCCTGAGAGCAGAGAAGGGGATGAAGCTGGTCTTACATAAGCCATACACAATGGCTCTGGTCTGGGTGGGCACCATCCAAGCCAGTCCTTGGTACACAAAGGTACAGGGGCTGTTCCCAAGAGGTTCATTGCTGTCCCTGGAGCCACTCAGATGCTTTCAACATCAGAGATTCAGTTAGACCCAACTAGTTGAAACCCAGCCTGTTACTCTCCACTAGCCTTAGCAGAGGGAGAAGAACATCTGGTGACATGTCAAGAAGTATCCGGACCAAGGGTAGAACTCAGGGTTCACACATGCTAGACAGGCATCCTACCCCTGAGCTGTGCCTCCAACCAAAGACTACATCTTTAAAACGTGACAAACCCAGATACTATCTGGAGTAGCATCTCCAAACACCTGCCTTCATCCCCAGCATCTCAACGGCCATAGTGCTGTGTGGTGATCACCCATCACTGGGAGAGGCCACCAGAGCAACTGGGTACACAGGGACTTTGAGCCCCCGAAAAATAACTCATATTTATCACAGCAGGGATGAACACAAAAGCTTTGTTTTCAGGCTCACAGAACCAGATGTGTGGTTGATGCAAACTCCTGCTCCCTAGGCATTCCAGAAGTGTCTGCCTCCAACAGCAAAGCCCTCACCATCTGTCTCAAAAATGGATATATATCACAGAATACAGGTCCTCCTCATTGCTGGTGTGGTCCTGACCCCACACTGGCATCCACAAACATGTGAAGTCGCCTCTCTGCAACTCAAGAGTGTCTCCAGCTATTAAAAACTCTTACTTGTGGGGAGCAGGGCTGGAGAGATGGCTCAGAGGTTTGGAGCATAGGCTGCTCTTCCAGAGGATCCAGTTTCAATCCCAGCACCCACATGACAGCTCACAGCTGTTTATACCTGCAGTTTCAGGGAATCCAACACCCTCACACAGATACACATACAAGCAAAACACCAATGCACATAAAATAAAAACAAATATATCTTTAAAACTCCTACTGGGGCTCAGAGTACAAGGCTCCAGTGCCCAGTGCCTGCCTACCAGGGTTATCCTTGGGCTCCATCCTTAACAATGGAGGAAAAAGTTCTTCCTGAATATGGATACCTCTGTGAGGTCAGGCTGGCCAGCATACTCTGGGCCAGGCTTCAGTCCCTGGTGCTACAACCTGGGGGTTCCTATATCACCAGGACCAGAGGGTCACAGGTCAGTGGCTTTTAGTGACAAGTGATCCACAGGCTTTGCGCCCTTGGAAAGGAGGGCCACCCCACTGTGAGGTCATGTTGAGCACCACCCTGCAGCAGGCAGCTCAGAACAGGACAGAGGCTGGTAATGCTAGGAAAGTCAGGGACACTTTGACCCAGGAATAGGAAGTGAATCCTGCCTCTGTAGCCACATTCTGCTCTAGCGACTCCACTGGCAATACGAGTCAGTCTCTTCTGTGTCTCAGCAACCCTCACAGATCTCTTCCCCACCAGACAGCTCACAGGGGCCAAAAACATCAGCTGGCTTTATGAGGATCTGTTCCCAAGGGAAAACATGGCAAAAGCAGGAGAAATGTCCAACATATCACAGGAAGAAAGCCGTTCAGCCGTCAGATACCAGTATCTTGTTGCCAAAAACAAGCCCAGAAAGCCTGATTACTGAAGTCAGGCCCAGGACCCAGCACCAGCCCAAGCCTTGGTTCTTTGGGGCAATGACGATTACTCTACTGATGATTACAATATTAACAATTGTACCGATGATTACTGTGGTACATATTCACTTCCAGCCAGTCTTTAGAGCTCATAACTATAAAGTCTACATGCTCCAGCCCTATAGCCAGTTCCTAGGGTGTCACAAGGCTCAGGGACCACATCTACCCACATGGCCTGCTCTCTGGTGGATGGTGACAAGGATTTGTTCCCTCCCTCAGACTGGATGTTTAGAGGTGGAAACTGGCTCCTTCTGTATCCATGGCAACACAAAAGTCACTGCCCTCCCACATTTATGGCACATTATCCAGATTCACCTTATGACACTGGGCTTCTCTGTAAACTTCAAAAACAGAAAATTAGCTGGGGCCAGACAGTACCACACTGTCTCACACTCTTCACACAACCTGACAGCAAGCTGTGGGCATTGAATTCACATGAAGGTACTTGATCAGAGCCCGTCATTTGGACCCGAGGAAAGGTAAGGGCCATTGATTGACACTGGCCATGAGCCTGGGTGGGCTGGAAACTCCTATAGAACATTCTCCTTGTTAAAGTGCATCGTAGGGTAACAGCTTTTCTCTCTGGAATGAAGGCCGGTCATATACATAGCAAACACGGAATGCAGGCCTGCCCAAGCAGCATGGACAGAGAAGAGAGACCAGGACACACGAAGGCACGGCCACCTCTGAGGATTTATCCAAGACTAAGACAAGAGCTCCAGTAAGGTGCCCCTTGTCATCATGAATTCACACCTAGGGCAGCTGCTACTGATTCTGCCAGGTACAAAATGAGCTGGCCTTGAAGAAGTGAGGCAAGGTGGCAGGAAGAGCTGCGAACACCACACCCAGGCAGAGCTCAGGGTAGTCTTTACCCCAGCTGTGTCACTGTGGACACAGCCTCCCCTCTCCAGGGCCTGGGAGAGTTGCCATGGTAACCAAAGGCCTTAACACTTTCCTTCCTGCAGAGCTGGTTTAATTTGGGCTTTGTTATTAGTGTAGGTTGACTGTGTAAGGAAAGGTTTCCTCGGGTGTTCCTGCACACTGAAGCACTTCCTCATGCTCTGGCCTCTTTTCCTTTTACAGCCTTAATCCTCTCCTTTTTACTCTTACCTTCTCTTCCCCCTCCCACTATGAACAAAAGCATGTGCTGTTTCTCTCTGTGAGACTAGCTCATTTCACTTAAAAGAAGTGATTTCCCTACATAGCCTAAGCTGTCCCTGAATTCACGATCCTCTTGCCTCAGTCTCCCGAGCAGAAGGACTGCAGGCAGGTGCCACCACGCTCCGCCCCCCCCCCCCCAGCCTGTGATATTCCCTCTTTCCCGTTTATCGGTTCCAGAAAAGCCAGTGACTAGCCTATCCTAAGACCCAGAAGTAAGCATGTTGCGCTCACCAAGATGGGCACACCTAAGGGTGTGCGTGAAAGTCTGCAAGTAGGAAGTACATAGTGAACTCCCCACTCCGCATGTGTGTGAGAATGAGGTTGCATGTGGATACATATAGGTGCATAAGTGAGTGTGTGCGCTGACATGTGTGAATATGTAAGGGTGTGCATGAATAGATGTGGGGTGAGTGGGTCTGGTGGGGTGCGAGTCGGGGATGTGAATGCATGGCTGTGTGTACGTGGATGTAGGTACAGGTGTGGATGTGTATGGGTAGAGTGAGCGAGTGTGTGAGTGTAGTGTTAACATATATTGAAGGGTGTGAGTATGTATTGGTATAGGTGTGAATTAGTGTGAGTGTGGGTGGATGTGTGTCTGTGTATGAGTGTATAAATATGTGTCAATGTTTGTGAATACATGGTGCTCAATGTCCACTCACCCTTAACATCTCCTTCCTGCATTCTAACATCATTCCGTTTGCCTTGTGCTCCCCAAGTCCATCCTTCTAGCACTCAGTTCACCTCACCAGAGACAGCAGATGTAGATCCCAAGTCTCTAGAAATGGGGCACTGGCTGCAGATGTGCTCTGCCTTTCCAGAGAGACGATTCAATCGGGTGCATGTGCAGCACACCTGAAAGTGACCCAGCCCGCTCTCTCGTGTCCCACCCTCTGCAAGGAATTCAGCTCCCTGTCTCCCTCTCCCCATGTCTGTCTGACTGACTGACTGACTCCGTCCCCACCTGACCCGTTCATATACACAATGTCCACCCACCTCTCCTGGCTCTGTCATTAGAACCAGGGGCTGGCCTCTCATCGTGAAGAGGGACAGCAGTGACAGAGAAAGACACTGGGTCTTAGGTTCCTTTTAAGAGCCTCCTGGAGAAGCACTTCCTTGTGCAGGTGTGAAGATCTTGGGGTTGTAGGTACAGCTATCACATTTCACTGAAGCTCTCATTAGAATAAGGGATGACCGTTGCCATAGCAACCACTCAAGCAGACAGACTGAGTCCAATGCAAGCACAGGTACAACCGAACGGCCATCTCCCTGCCCTGCACTCTGCAGACCTCCATGGCCATCAGCCTTGCAACAGCCCAGGTCACATGGTATCCAAGTTGTGTGGCCACTCTGTGATGGTGGACGCCTGCCTAACCAGCTCACCTGCCCCACACAGGTGTCCTTTCATATCCCAGGCTGGCCTGATGAGAGGCATTCAGCCTTTCTCCCTGCACAGCAAGGACATGGGATGAGAACCAAACATAACGACACCCACTCCAGCCTGAGCTTCTCCACATGGAGGGCCAAGCTGGAAGAGACTATGGGATCTGCTCTCCATAAACAGGGTTTCAGCTGCTTTAAAAGCTGCTACTTTACTCAGTACAACTACAACTCACTGTTCTTTCTAACGCCCTGCAGCCACACACCCAGTCAATACCCAGAGACACTTGGTCTTTCCTACTCTGACAGATTCAGTCAGCCATCGTGTGTTTTATTCCATAGCTGCAGCCTCCACCAATTTTTGAAACTGTTTTGCTGAATGTGAATTCCTATTGCAAGTGTACTTCCTTTCTGGACCCCAACTCCTAGGGTCGGGTGATGCCACTCCAAATGTGGGCTCAATCAAGGGTGGCAGATACATACCAGTGAGTCCAGTGTTCAGGGGACAAGAGTCAAGAAGATCAGGTCAGCTGGGCTACAAAGTGAAACCCTTTCTCAGAAAGTTACCCAGGCCACTGAGGGTTCACATGCAGTAACATCATAGCAGAGCAGGGAGGGCTGGCACCAGACATGGCCACAGAGCACTAAAGGTCCAAATGTAATACGGTGGTGAGGCAGGGACCGGGCCCAGTTGCACACTAGTGCTGGCACTGCAGTAAGTTTGTTAGCATATTCAGGGCTGTTCACAATCTGTGGCTTGTTACTAGGGAACAGCGTGCACAAATTATGACATCTGTGACTTCCACAGTGCCTGATGCCTCCAAAGCTTTGAGATACAGAGTCTGTAAGGGCTTGTGTGGAGGGCAAGAAAGGAGACGATGGCCTCCCACCATAATCTTGACATCTGACCTTGAAGGGAGACAGGCTAATTCTCTGACAGAGATTATCCTTAGCAGAGAAAATAGTCCTCCCCGTGCTTTTCCTGTGGCTGTTCATTGCTAGGTGCTGGCCATGCCCTTTTCCACTTGTCTTCAGAGGACCATGGATGGCAGGAGGTTGCCTGACAGAGAGAGCAAAGTTGAGTTGGAGATAGTGGGTTTGTTTCAGAAGCAGCAGTGGAACCCTTCCTCAGCATGGCTGTGGCTGTGGTTGCATTACCAACCATGGCCAGCTAGCATCTGCATCTACTCCCAATCCCATCTACAAAGGCACGTGGCTGTGGTAAGAAACCCAAGAGCCTTACCTGATGGCTCCTGTCCCCTCTATGGCTATAGAAGTACCTTCCAGCAATGGGAGCAAGGCTTTCCAGCCCCCAAATCCAACGGACGGACACAACTTAGGTCAGCAACCAACTCGGGCCACTAGAACCCCTCTCATTCCAGTGAAAGCTGTGACCATTCTGTTTCCTAATCAGTTTCTTCCAGGCTTGCACTGGGGTGGGAAGAGAACTGGCCTGACTTACCATCCCTTCTCACTTGTCTCTTCCTCAGGAGCAGTTTGAATTTGTGCTGACCGCTGTGGCCGAGGAGGTGAACGCCATCTTGAAGGCTCTTTCGCAGTAGGCGCTGAGGCTGGAGGCTGGCGGGACGACCACGGCAAGATGTCACTTCTGCATCTTCTGTGTAGTGGCAGGGTCCTTCAGACCGCATAGTCAGGGCAGGTGGAAGTTATGTGTACTTTCACTTAACATACTAGCAGATGAGTGGGAACACCCAGTTAAGAGGAAAGGAAAGACCCGGCTCATTCATGCCCCAGTCTTGGCAAAAATTCCTTTTCCCTAAAGCACACTGACTTTGTCACATCAATGATACAGGAATTAGAAATTCACTGTGTCCTCCTTGGGAGTATGTTTATGTCTGTAAGTTGCTGGAGATGGAGTGGATGGGCCAGGACAGCCATCAGGACACCTATTGGGAACCACCAGGTGTAGAAATCACATTTGATGTTTATCTGTAAGACAATCTCATCATCAGGAGAAACTTCTGGGGAAAAGATCAGTGTCCTACATCCCTAGGGCAAATGGCAAGGATGTCATCATGGAGCTCTACCCATTCCTACTGATGATCCAAGCCAAGAAAAAAGGGCTTCCCAAGGGCAGACACCTCAACCCTCCTGGGGTGTGTGTGCTGCTTCTGCTCCAGAAGTGAGGACCCAGTGGAAAGCGTTGCCTTTGCAAAGTTACAGAGGGAGCCAGCCCTGCAAATCATCTTTAATATTATGATTCTGTCTTCTGCATCGAAAGAACAGGTGCCCATAGCATGCTTTCCTTGAAGTTACAAAAACCAGAATGAATGTGGGACTTAGCAAGTTCCAAGGGTCCCCAAGAGTAAGACTCCCATCCAGCATCTCCCAGGAAGCACCCCAATGGTAGTGTCATCAGAAAAAGTCTCCAATGCTCCTACTCCTGGAAAGAAGGCTGGGAAGCCCCTTTGGCTCTGCCTCCTGCCTCCTCTGAGATAACTTAGTGAACGTATGCTCACAGAATGATCCAATTTGCCAAAACATTTGGGCATTGCACTTGCCACCTCCCCACACGTAAGAAAGCTCACTCCAGTAAGTGCAAGGCTCTAGTACCCAGAGGTAGAAGGCATTTCTGTAAGCCCCGGCTTGTTTGTCTGTAGGGTTGAGTATGGAAAAGCCCATCTCCTGTGTCCCCATTGCTTATTCCCCTTATCTTCAACATTTCAAGTTGCTGCGTGTCAAGGAAGTGGCTGCCGAGCCCAAGCAGGAAGTGATGCCACAGTGTGTCATGTCTCCAGCTGTGTTGGATACCTGCTTAACATCTCTGACATTTCTCTTCTAAGTCATCTCCCCCTAACTGGAATTTAAATAATAATTAATAGAAATGAATTTATCTGAATACAGGAAGCATATATCTAATTGTAACTTCTTATGTTTAAAGGAAATCCTTAGTGTGATATACAGATATATTTAATTGTGTCATATTAAACCTTCTGATTTCATATTTGATGGTCTTTATTTGGAAAGTAAGATCAGTTTTGACCCATGGGCGCCTTCCATTTCCTAAAGATGTGAATCCAAGCATGGCCCCTTCTCCGGAGGCTGAGGGGCACCATGCACTGAACGCATACCCAGCGTTCTGTGTTGCTGGGTTACCGAGCAGTCGTTGAGGGCTGCAGACCTCGACAAGAGGGTGTCCTCTGCTCTTCTGGAAGCTTCCCTGTTCCCCCAACCCCCATTGCCATCAAAGCTCTGCCTCACTGAAACGGGTCCTTGGGTCCCTGTCCACAATAGCTATGCCAGCCTTTCATGTCTAGCACAGCTCAAGCTCCAGTGACAGGGACAGACATGGCTGGGACTTCCTGGCTTCCTTTTGTTCTCTAACAATAGTAAGTCATTTTCCAAATTAACTCTTTAGTTAATGTACAGAATAACAAAATGGTGAATTTCATCATGCAATTTCATGTGCATGCACGCGCACGTGCACACACACACACACACACACACACACACACACACACACACACACTAATCTAGACTCCTAGTATGAGAGACAATATATTGCTTTTCTGATTCTGGTCCAGTTTGCTTAACGTGATCTACTGTTCTAACCATTTTTCCTGAAAATTGCATGATTTTGTTAAGACAGAATGAAAGGCCATGGTGTACATGTAAATACATGTCTATCAGCTGCTGATCATCTAGGCTGGGTCATATTCCAGCTGCTGTAAAACAAAAAATGCAACAATAAACACGGATCTTTATGTCATGCTGACTTAAAGTCCTTCAGGTAAGTGCCTAGGAGTGGAGTGGCTGGATATGAAGGTAGTTCAAGCTTTAGTTTTTGGAGGGAACTGTACAGAATCCATGGTGGCCACACTAGTTTATATGCCCACCACCAGCATATAAGGGTTCCTCTTCCTGCATCTTTGCCAGCATTTATTTTTCCTTTTAAAAAGACGTGTTTATTTTATGAGCGTGTTTACCTGCATGAGTTTATGTGTTCCACGTGCATGCAGGAGCCCATGGAGGCCAGAAGAGGTATCAGATCCCTGGAACTGAATTCATAAACAGCTGCAAGCCTCCCTGCGGATGCTGGGAATGGAAGCCCGGTCCTTTGCAAAAACAGCAGGCATTTAAAACACCTCCCAGCTGGGCGGTGGTGGCGCACGCCTTTAATCCCAGCACTTGGGAGGCAGAGGCAGGCGGATCTTTGTGAGTTCGAGGCCAGCCTGGTCTACAAAGTGAGTCCAGGACAGCCAAGGATACACAGAGAAACCCTGTCTCGAAAAACCAAAAAAAAAACACCTCCCCAGACCTCACTTGTTCTCTTGATTAACCATTCTGACTAGGATGGGAAGGAACCCATGTAACTTTAGTAGGCTTTCCCTAACAGTTAAAGATTTTGAATATTTTTCACGTGTTCGTGAAAATTTGCCATTGCATTTCTTTTGAAAACTCCCCATTCTCTTTCCCACTTATTAGGTAGGTAATTTGGGTGTGTGGGTTATTTAATATTTTAGGGCATTATATAGGTTCTAGATATTAATTCCCTGTCAGATATATAGTTGGCAAAGATCTTTCTTTCTGTAGGCTGTTCCTTCACTCTCCTAACAGTTTCCTTTGCTGTACAGAAACCTTTTAGAGTCATACAATCCCCCCTTTTTTTAGTTATTGGGATTATTTCCTGCGCCACTGGAGTCTTATTCAGTGCCTTATCTTGTGCCCATGCTTATATCTTGAACTGTTTTCCCCTAGAAGTTTCAAAGTTTAAAGCTTGTATTAAGGTCTTTGAATATACGAAGGTATATTTTGAATTGATTTCCTGCAGGGTAAGAACTATGGATGTAGTTTTATTCCCCCTGTGGAATCCAGTCTCCCAGTGGCAGTTTTTAAAAGAGACTGGGTTTCAATACATATATATTTTACACTTTTGTCAAAAATTAGGTGTCTATAGATTGTAAGTTTATCTCTGGTTCTCCTATTCTGTTCCATTGGTCTATATGTCAGCTCTTTTTTTGTGTGTGGTTTTTTGAAACCGGGTTTCTCTGTGTAACAGCTCTGGCTGCCCTGGTCCTCTCTTTCTCTTTGTAGACCAGGCTGGCCTTGAACTCACAGATTCACCTACTTCTGCCTCCTGAGCGCTGGGATTAAAGGCGTGTGCCACCATGCCCAGCTGCAATATATGTCTGCATTTACGCCAGCACCATGCTGATTTTGTTGCTATAACTCTGAAGTATATTTTCTATTTTAAACATTGTGTGTGAGTGTGTGCATGTGTGTGTGTGACTGTGTCGTTTTAAGTCAGATATCGAGGTACCTCTGTCTGCCCTGCTTACAGATGCTTTGGCTATTGTGGGTGTTTTGAGCTTTCATATGAACTTCTGGGTTGTTTTTCTAGTTCTGTGAAGAATGTCATACTTTTATGGGCATTACATTGCATCTATACATTGTTTTTAATAATAGTACGCGTTTGAAGTACTTATTCACACTGCATCCACAATCAGAAAGAAGGAAGAGATGAACTAATGCTGCTTTGCCTTTTCCTTCTTATGCAGTGGAGAATCCAACCCAGGGGATGGTGTCGCCCACAGTGGACAGGCATTTCCACTTTACTAGTGCAGGAAAGCTCATGCTCCACAGGTGTGCCAAGATTCATCTCTCAGCTGATTCTACCAGATGATTCTGTCAAGTTGGATGGATGGATGAATGGATGGATGGATGGATGGATGGATGGATGGATGGATGGACAGATAATATATCTTTTGTTCTGAGTTTCTTGGGGGCTTTTATCATGACAGAATGCTGAACTTTGTCAAAGAACATTTTCTGCATCCATTGTGAAGACCCTGTAATTTCTATCCTTACGTCTGTGTATTGTATGTCACGGATCCTTGTCCAGTTTTACTATCAGGGCAATGCTGGTTTCATTAAGGGGGTTTGTTACTATTCTTTCTCTTTCTGTTTCATGGAACAGTTTGAAGAACATTAGCATTAGTTCTTTGAAGGTTTGGTAGAATTAAGTAAAACCCTGCTAGAATCTGTCTCCTGGGCCTTTCTTTGAAGAGGGTGCTGTTTATAATTGCTACAATCACATTGCTTATCATGGATCTATTTAAGCTGTTCTATCCTCTTGATTCTATTTTGGTGTGTGGGTCATATGTGTCTAGGAATTTTTCTGTTCTAGGCTTTTTAGTTTTTTAGAATATAAGTTTTCAAAATATTTCTTAATAGCTTAGGGGGTTCCCTCTTGAAACCCAAGGCATAAGTTGGCATTGACTACTTTGTCCAGATAGCACAAGTGGATTGCCACTGTGCTAGGAGGCTTCATTTTTGCCTAACAAATTTAATGGTTTTTATTTTTTAATTATTTCTTTTGTTTTTTGAGACTATAATACAATTACATCATTTCCTTCTTCCCTTTCTTTCTACCCTTCAAAGCTTCCCTCCCACAGATGTCTGGTCTGCTTGCTCTCTTTCAAATTCTTAAACACTGACTTGTGCTTCCCTCCCCCCACCACCGTCTTCTTATTCCCATAGCTTCTCTTGTTCAGCATTTGAACGCATGCAGAAGCCACCAGGGTACTTCCCATGGGGACTGAGAGTAATATCATAGGTAATCTGTGTTTTGTGCTTTATTAATCAAGTAGAACGCTAATAAAAAAAACTTCATAATTAGTGGAATAGGCACTAATTCAAAGATGTTTATTGGAATAGAAAATTAGGATTTGATTACACGTTTTCTCCTGAACAATAACTGGCTGCCTGTTACCTTGACATTTGTTTGGAGGTTGGTCTTAGCTGTTTCTGTTGCTCATTTTATTAGACAAACCAGATGGTTTGTGTCAATTGTTTTAGTGGAATGCAGTTGATAAAAATGTTACAGAGCTTTCTCTGGACATGTGGCAATTTCCCCACATTCTGGCCTCTGCTCTCTTCCTGAGATGATCTTAGGAACCTGTAACCCTGTCACAGCTGTGGCATGGAGGGGCCAGGAATGTGTGCCTTTCACGTCCACATAGGAGCGTGTTCCCTGGAGTGAAGGGCCAGGCTGAGATGGTGGCCTTCTCCATCTTTCTCAGTCTCGGCTGTGCCTGGGTACAGAGGCAATGGTTCCTGATGCTGTCACTGTTGGTGGCAGCTGTTGGTTTAGGGAAGTGATGGCTGACAGCTAGTCTCAAAAGATTTACTGGAGAGATGCTCCCAGGATGCTGTCACCACAGGCACTGGAACATGGGAGGAGGTGGGGGCTGCTGCTGAGGGAAGGCTGGGCCTCAGGAGATCCCAGCAGGGGGTTCTGTGGCTGGGTCTCAGAATCCAAGGAAACAAGGTGGGAATGTAGGAGCTAGCTGTCTGTCAGTTAGATCTACCTGAGCAACTTTCACAGCCCTGCCATGTACCTCTCTGGTTTTTCTGCTTCATTTTGAGCCTTTTAACCCTGTGGTCTGTCCCTTTCTCTCCACTCATCACATTATCCATGTGCTACCCCCCTCCTCTTAGATGTCAGTGCCTTCCCTATTTCCTTATATTGAAGGAGACAGCAATTTGCATAGCAAAGTCTGGTTTGCTGTTGAATTTGCAGGCATGGTGATCCACAGAGAGCCATGCCTGCAATCCCAGCACTTGGGATGTAGAGGTATGATTAGGAGTTCAAAGCCAACCTGGACTTCATGAAACCCTGTCTCAAAAAAAAATTTTTTTTGTTGTTGTTGTTTTTGTTTAGAATGTTTGAAAGCATACCCACCACTTGTTTGGCCCCAGGACTGGGAGTTCCTGGATAAAGCTGGGTTCTCTTTCTAACAGTGACCAGAACTCATGGATTCCTGCATCGGCCTTGAAGACCCAACTGGGGCTGAGGCACTGGTCATCAGTCCTGGTGGGACACCTCTTGGGGGCAGCACAAAACCTATGATTGGTATATTTGGGGTACTGGTCCTCCCCACTGTCCTCCTGTGGGTCACTTGACGGAGCTGTCAGGGCTGAGCTTCCTGTAGGTTGGTGAAACTTCACCAAGTCCCTGCTCTTCCCACCATCGGTCTACATGCACACCCCCATACACTGCCGCAACCTGGCCTGAGAAACTTGAACCTAAACCCCGGTTGGTCTGTTTCTCTGACCCTGACCGTGGAGGGCAGTGGGGAGCTCAGTGGAAGGGAAAGGAGAATGCCAGGCTGCGAGCTATGGCACACGTGGAACTATTCCAGCACCTCCCAGGGCTCTGGAGGCCTCAAGAAAGGCACGGGCACAGAGTGGCTTCTGCCTCTCTGTGCCCCCAGAGATTTGTATGACTCCCCCACCCTCATGGCACTCAGAGCTTCTGCTCTGAACCCACAGCCGGCAGCACCCCATCTGGACAACCTGCAGTGCTGTGGGGGAGGGGAGTTCCTTCCCCAGCCCTTTTGGTCTGGCTCCTCAGCAGTCAGCTCTCAGGCAACACACCAGCTTTGTCGTCCTTGTCCCAGCGCCGGCCAGACACACAGCTCCACACAGCCACCTGCAGCAGCCTGAGTTCTCTTTGGAGACCTCCACTCTGATGGAGCTAGGATTCTTGCCTTCACTGCAAAAGAGAACTTCAGGATGAGTCGGCCTGGAGTGGAGCTGGGGTTCGGGAAAAGTAGATTGCATGGGATCAATGGAAAAGATAAGACACCCCTATGAGCCTGAGGACTGGTGTCTTAAGAGTCACTTTATTGTCTTTACAGTGGCCACGTGAATGATTTTGGTGACTCTCAAGTTACATCTCAAAGAGCTGATATGGGGAGTTGCTTCCTTTTGTTTTTATTAGACCACAGTGTGGTTCTAGACATCTCTTGGATGGGATCACACACTGATAAGGTGAAACCATGGTCTCAAAGGCCGCACAGGGGCTAAGACATGTCTTTTGTTACAGAGCTTCTGGTACAACTCCTAGGAAATCGTAGGCTGTAAGCGGAGAAGGTGAAAGCCTATGTGCACTTAGACTCTAGTCAGTGGCCATTGCTATTTTAACATTCTCTGTACTAAACACTGTCTGTGCAGGCAACTGTCAAAACAGGCACTGTTAACTGCTGGAACTGGTTGTTGTTGTTGTTTTGTTTGGTTTGGTTTTGGGGTTTTTTTGTTGTTTTGTTTTGTTTTGTTTCGAGACAGGGTTTCTCTGTGTATCCCTGGCTGTCCTGGGCTAACCTTGTAGACCAGGCTGGCCTTGAAATCAGAGATCCACCTGCCTCTGCCTCCCAAGTGCTAGGATTAAAGGCTTGCGCCACCGCGCCTCGCAATTACAGAGAGCTGTGAACTGCCATGTGGGTGCTGGAATTTGAACCTGGGTCCTTTGGAAAAGCAGCCAATGCTCTTAACTGCTGAGCCATCTCTCCAGCCCAACTGCTGAAATTTTTGACTCTCAGCTGACATGGGACTTCAAGCAGACCATCTTCTATCCTGCCTCAGCTCATGCCCCTCTCTGTGATGGCAGGCGAGCGAGGACATCACAACTCCCTCCAAATTCAGGCCAGTGACACCGTCCCTGGGCCAGGAAAGTGACAACCATCACGTCTGATGCTTCACAACCACCAGACACCGTGCCTCATGAATAATAGTCCTTGCACATCTCAGCCCCAAGAACCAGCCACACTTTGGGTCACACCTCACCAGAGACACACATACCTTCAAGAGGGAAGAACGTCTCCCCAAAGGGGACTAGACTGATGGGAGGGCCCTGGATTATGTAGGCTAGCCACTAGCAGCTGCAAACAAGTGAACTGGAACGTCTCTAGATTATCACACAAGGACCTGTCTGCTTATACACGTGTGAATGTCTGTGATACAGGTAGACCTGGGTCTGAGTGTTCCATGTTCTGTGTGGCTCTTCAGGCTGGCTTCAGGGTCACCTTGGCCCTGAGCCTGAAACTAGGTGATTAAAGCCATAGCTGGGGGTGAGGCAGACACCAGGTACCAGCATTTGCTTCTATGTTTATTTCAGGATTGGCTGATGTCACCAGGAAAGAGTGTATGAAGACAAATTTAGAAACACAATGAGCTGTGTCTTCTCTGTAGCTTATGCTATTGGTCCTCTCTCGCCCTCTCAGGTCCTTGGCTTAGCTGCTGGAGCTGACCATGGTCCTGGGCACCTGGTCCCCCACTCAGGAGCAGTGACAAGAAAGAGGAATGCTGGGGAAGATGGTGTTGGGAGTGGCTGTAATTGGTCCTATTAACTCTGCTCCCCATGAGACATGGCAGCAGGGACAGCAGAGGGACTGGAATGAGTCAACAGGTTCTCACCATGCCCCGAGAAACCTGCCTGGGTAGACTCAGACCAGTAACAACTCAACCCAGGAGCCCAGTGATAGGATTTCAACCTACAGTGTCTAGAAATCTAGAACACCACATGTCCTTTCTGGTCACTCAGTGCCTGCTGTAGACACACCCTCCTCCACCCACACCAGCAGAACTGTGGCTTCTTGGAAACCAATGTGGCCCCTAGGGAAAGCAATCCCCTGCAAGCCCAGATCCTATAAGAGGGGAACCCTGTGTCACTTCAGTGGTCTCAGACCTGGGTTTTCCAGCTTGTCCCCACTCAAGGCTTTCAAGCCTCAGGTAGAGCCACATATGCTTCCAAAGGTATATGGTGATACAAGCACTCATGTAAACATATCAACATGTATGTGTCTGTCCATATCACCCTGAGAATATGAACATGCAAAAGTGTAAGTGTGCACACACCTGTATAGTTACTGAAACTGCAATAACCGATGCTCTTCTGTGGACTGTATCCTTCTAACTCGTGAGTCTAGACTTAGGAATTATGGGAGTCTAAAACTCACTGGGCTTTATGGGTTAAGATGCTGGCTGACCTCAGTTTGATCCCTGGAAGAAGTAAACCAATTTCCATGAATTACCCACTGTATACCATGGTATATGCACACACACACACACACACACACACACACACACACACACAGAGAGAGAGAGAGAGAGAGATGTATTTTAAAAATTATTTTAAAAGAGCCATCCAGGGACTGAGTGATGGCTCAGTTGTTAACAGCATTTGTTGCTCTTGCTGAGGACCTAGGTTTGGTTCCCAGCACCACATGGTGGCTCATAACTACTTATAACTCCAGTTCCAGGGAATCTGCACCTGTCTCAGAACATGACCTCTGCAGGTACCAGCCAGATATGCACACGACACACATACTATACATGGATATAAAACACTCATACACATGAAATAAAATAAATCTTAAAAAAAAAGTTTTTAAAGAGCCATTCTTGGCGGTGCCAAAATCCTTGGAAATTGGTGCCAATTCTAGCTCTCTGGAGGCAAAGGTTGGCACATCCCTGGGGATTTGAGCCCACCATTCCAGGTCATCCGGGAATACACAGTGGGACTCTGTCTCAAAAATAAACAACAGAAAAGAAAAAATAGAATAAAAGAAAAAGAAAGAAAGAGAAGGAAAGGAAAAAAGAAAAAAAGAAAGACGAAAAGGAGTATCCAGAGCTAGCCACAGTGAGGTAATCTGGGCACACTCCATGGCTTTTCAGGGATCCAGCTCCAGGGCCCTGGGCTGGCTGTGTGAGGCCATGCACCACACAAGGACACTCTTCAAGGAAGGAAGTATGGAGTTTGCAACACTCTAGCATTGCTACTTCAAGCTATCATCTTCCTGGATGGGTTCCCATCCCTGGCTTATTTCCTGAGACTATTGCTACTGCTATTCAGTAATAAGTGTCTAATTTTTCAAGAGGCTGGAAGTAACTTTTCCATATACAGATGCTGCTTCTGCCAAAGCTTATTTGCAACAAACTGCCTTTTTAATAAACCTACTCACACAGTAGTTGGGATTCTTTTTGTTTTTAACTCCCACCAAATCGAACCCGGAAGTCACCCATCCATTTCTGGAAGCATGGGAGAACCTCGCCTTGCAGCCCCCACCTGCCCCTTGCACCAATTGTCTGATGGCTCATTGACCATTCATTCTCCTTGCCTACTTGGGACTTAGCCCTGTCCATTCCCAGGCCATGGCCACATGGGCATCTCTCATGCCAAACTTCCAGTCTGTAAAATGGGAGTTGAGAAGGCTAGAGGCCCGTGTTCTGCTTGGGCTCAAGCCAAGCCTGGTCACAGGGTGGAGTGAATGCACTGGTGATTCCTGTGCCGTTCTTCCTGCCCCATGATGTCCCCCCTGTGATGGAAGAGGTAACAAGAGATTGCTGCTTAGTGCAGAGGCCACTCACAGGTAGGG
Source organism: Lophiomys imhausi (assembly GCA_907164525.1). Taxonomy (NCBI): domain Eukaryota; kingdom Metazoa; phylum Chordata; class Mammalia; order Rodentia; family Muridae; genus Lophiomys; species Lophiomys imhausi. The sequence goes on from CAJQZJ010001511.1 coordinate 23,737,190, forward strand.
GACAAGTGAGGCTGAAAGTAGGCTAGGACTGAAAAAGAGTCCTTATAGAGGGAAGAGGGACCCTGAAGGAGAAACACTTCAGCACAGGAAGCATTGGTAACCGGGACTTGGGGAGCCACTCTCTTCCTGAACTTTCAACAAACAGATTACAGGAGAAATAATGAGGACATAGCAAGAAGACAAAATACTTGTCTTGAGTGCAAAGATCATCTGCTAGATCATCCGCTAGCACCTTGACCTTGCACTTCCAGAACTGACACCATGAGAAAGGAAATGTCCACAGCACAAGTTTTGAACTGGGTACCCTCCAGGTAGTTGAACTGCTGGGACAGCATACTTGTTTTGGAGCAGGCTGAGTGTTTGCCATCCTTCCAAATACTGCCTCATTTACCAGAACTCTGCTAGAATTAAACCTGCATTGATAGGCAACTCTGGAGATGGCTACCCTCCACTCACTGGGCTGGCTAGCCTATGACCAGGCCATTCACCAGCTGGCCTGTATTCCTCGGCAAGAATATCAGCTGAGTAATGAGCACAGGTGAAGGCTCCTCCCACAGACTCACTGACAGGAGAGATGGGATGGAAGGTGAGATTACATCCTGTGAAACCACAGAGGTACCTGAAACACAGAGCAGCAAGTGAGAATGGAGCCTGAGGGATGCCCCAAATCATGCCTGGAGCTCATTTGCACTGCCAGGCACCATGAGATCAACAGTGATTATTGCCCAAAGGGCTCTCACACAAAATGAAGGGCAATGAGACTTTCTTGATGGCAACGGACTGCTAATGCATCTCCAGACAAAGGCCCAAAATGACCAGTGAGTACCTAGCACAGTTGAGTACACTTTGATTTCAGCACGTGATTGTGTGCTTAAAGCTCAAACTATTACATGTGGATTTACCAAACTAGAGAGTCCAAGGCATTGCTTCTGATCTGGACATGAAGCCAACTCACAATGCCTTCAGCTGTGCTTGAAAACAGTCATCTCACTGTCTGCCACACTCCTGTCTCCTCACACATATGTCCTTTCCACCCTAGGGACATTCATGTAGGCAGCAGATGATCTCAGGATGACACAGGTCACCACAGGGAGGCACAGATCACCTCAGAGAGAAACTGGTCACTTCAGCAAAACATAGGTCACCTCAGGAAAACACAGATCACCCCAAGGAGACACAGGTCACCATAGTGAGGCACAGATCACCTCAGAGAGATACAGATTACCTCACAGAGACAGAAATCACCTTAGGGAGACATGGGTCACCTCAGAGAGTTACAGGTCACTTCACAGATCACCTCAGAGAGGCACAGATCACCTCAGAGAGAAACTAACTGGTCATTTCAGCAAGACATAGGTCACCTCAGGAAAACACAGATCACCCCAAGGAGACACAGGACACCACAGAGAGATACAAGTTACCACAGAGACACTCAGGTCACCATATAGAGACACAGGTTACCTCAGGGAAACTCAAGTCACCACAGGGAGGCATGGGCCACCACAGAGATGCACAGATCACCTCAGAGAAATACAGGTTACCACAGAGAGATGGAAATTACAAGTCATCATAGGGAAATACAGGGAGGTACAAGTCACCTCAGGGAGACTCAGCTCACTGTGGGAAGATACAGATCACAGTTGATGGCAGGCAAGAATGGACTGAGAGAGAGAGAGAGAGAGAGAGAGAGAGAGAGAGAGAGCAGAAGGAGAAATGTAAGGTCAGACATGCCCCACTGGCCATCTGATGCTGATGGGTCCATGCGGCCCAATGTAACTAACGACCCTCTCTATAAATTCCACACACTTTGGGGATGAGCAAAATTCCACCACACAATCCCATGTATCTTCCACATGCAACCACCTATATAGGCCTACACAAAAGGATGATGGACAACTGTCCATCTGTAGGCTGATGCCCACCCGAGCACATAAAAGCCTAGGTCCTTTTAGACCTAATTACAGCAGGTCATCTGAACTGGCCCACTGAGTATTCCCTGTTTACTATAAAGCCCACCAGGGTACTTGGGTACAAATCTACCATTCCTTAAGAATCCAATCACAGCCACAGTGATCACCATTGTGAAAACCTTAGAGTTTTTTTTCATTTTACACAGTTTTATTTCTTTTAAACCTAGATAAAAAGGCTGCTTTGAAATGAAGTTAGTGGCTATCAGGCAAGTAGTTATTAGATTCTTGTCCCAGAAGCCTGTACAGGTGGTGCTGGTGGCTGTTGCTGACAGTTATCAGTTTGTTCTCAGGTCTCCCCAGGCGTGGTTAGATGGCTGTGGAGGGTCTGAATTCATAAACCTCAGATTTTACATAAAAACCGATTGTAATGGAATACTACTCAGCCATCAGAAACAACGAAATCATGCAATTTGCAGCCAAATGGATGGAACTAGAGAAGCTCATCCTGAGTGAGCTAACCTAGACTCAGAAGGATGTACATGGCATCTATTCACCTATAATCAGATTTTAGCCATATAGTACAGGATAACTATACTACAACCAATGCACCAAAGGGAACATGAACATAGACTTTTTTGTTTGTTTGTTTGTTTGTTTTCTCTCCCTGTCAATGAGACACTTTGTCCTAGTGGTGTTGCCTTGTAGGCCCCCAGTGTATGAGGAGGCTCTTGGCCCTCATATGGCTGCTGAACTGGGGTGGGGGACTGTTATGTAGAGACACTCCACTCCAGAGGAGTGAGATGGAAGGGATAGGGGGTAGAGGGTGGGAGGGCGGGACTGGGAGGAGTGGAAAGAGGACACTGTAATGGAGATGTAACCTGAAGCAATAAATAAGCATTAAAAAAGAGAGAAATCTCTATCACCAAAAAAAAAAACCAAAAAACCAGAATTTCAAGTCCCTTAAAGGAGAAGTTGAAGAGGATATCAGAAGATGGAAATATCTCCCATGCTCATGGATAGGTAGGCTCAACATAAAAAATGTCACTTTTCCTGCAAGTTTAGCTATAACACACTTCATCCTCAGAATCTGCCCAATCACCATGCCTCTGATAAACTGCATTATCTCCTTCATGAGCCCAAGACCCAAAGCTACCTATCTTTTCCCACCTGCATACTGTAGAGGTTCTCTGTTGGTTGCTTGTTTTTCATTTTGTGTGTCTGCCTCTGTGTGTGCGTGTGTATCTGTGTGTTGGGTGTCTCTCTGTGTGTGTGTGTGCATGTGTGTGTCTGTGTGTTGGGTGTCTCTGTGTGTGTGTGTGTGCATGTGTGTGTCTGTGTGTCTGTGTCTATGTATGTCTGTGTCAGTGTGTGTTTCTGGCTCTGTGTGTGTGTGTGTGTTGGGTGTCTCTCTGTGTGTGTGTTGGGTGTCTGTGTGTGTGTGTGTGTGTGTGTGTGTGTGTGTGTGCTGGGTGTCTTTGTGTGTGTGTTGGGTGTCTTTGTGTGTGTGTGTGTGTGTGTGTGTTGGGTGTCTCTGTGTGTGTGTGTCTTGGGTGTCTTTGTGTGTGTGTGTGTGTGTGTGTGTGTGTGTTGGGTGTCTCTGTGTATGTGTGTGTGTGTGCTGGAATCTGAACTCAGGTGTGCATGTGTGCGTGCTGAGATCTGAACTCAGGTGTGCATGTGTGTGTGCTGGGATCTGAACTCAG